>OZ020172.1:5603517-5671714 GCA_963971145.1 Sussaba pulchella
GAACTGTTCATTTTCAATAAGTTTTTCAAGTCAGGAAAAAATAAGAATTCTTATTGAGAATGTACTAAAAACAAACAATACACCGCAGACAATTTTAAACGCTTCTTCACTTGAATTAAAAAAAATCTACCCCAAAATTTTACTTTTTTAATGCAATATCAATATATTATTCGTTCGTTCCATTCAAAAAACTGAAAGAAATATTCCTGCATGAAAATTTTTTCCTGACTTGAAAAACTTATTGAAAATGAACAGTTCATCATCCTAACTTTTTTACTTTGTCAATGATCAAATAACGAATGAACTCTGATGTACTCAAAATCGCAGAAGATTAACATATTAAAATTCAAGAACTGGAGGAAGATCTCGGCCAAGATTTCTCAACGAATTTTCGATTTGAAGAGAAGAAAATGTAGTTGCCCGCTTCATTTTTCCGAATATTTCAAAAACTGTGGAAAAACGAAAAAAATCTTATTGAATCTTTTTTGTAGGAAATTCAAATTTCTACAAAAAAAGTTATTTGCATTATCATCGTATCTCACATAGTTTCCCAGTTATTATGAATTTTATCAAAACTTTTACAGAACAAGCTATCTCAACCTGCCGGTTCACCCTGGAATTCAATCACTGGAAAACTTTTTAAACTGGCATCGAAGACCTACTATTATAAGTAAAAAAAGTGCGAAGTTTCGGATATTTCGGTGCAATACTGCGGAAGGAGAAAAATATAAAGTGTGAAGTGCCAGAAATCGTATGTTAATCAAATGGCGAAATTCGACTGCTTTGGGGAGGTACTTAGGGTTGACCTACGAGGCTGGCCCTTCGGCTACTTTAATAATTATTTATTTAGAGGCATTTAAGCCCATGGGAGGGCAAAAAATTTTGTTGACCCTCATTAAGGACCACACTAATGCACACACATGCACGTGTATATGATACAAGAAAACAACCCCAGACCTCAAACAAAAATTTAAAAAAAAAAGTTTTAAATTTTGAAAAAAACGTTAAAAAAAATTATTTCCGATAACATTTTCTGACCTCCCTCACCTGATTCTTTGTCTAGGGGACCAAACAAACATCCTCGAAAAAGAAAATTTCGAAAAACTGCAAAATTCGGAAAAGCCGCGATACTGCATAATTACCGAAAAGAGATTTGGTTTTGAGAAAGTTAAATTATGCGTGTGCGTGGTTCTTTGAGGTCGGACTAGAGGACCTCTTTGGCGATTGGCCAAATTTTTTCACCCGTCGACGACTTTTATCGCGACGCTTACCCTTTATTTTATTTTTATTTTTCCTATATTTTTTTCGTTCCTTCTTCCTTTCTTTTACCATTTCATTACTCTTTTTTTTACAAACACGTACAAACACGACTCTGCGAAAAAAAGAAAAAAATATATATTACATTTCCTTAACGAGCCCATACGTGTATTCAAACATAAACGATGGCACGAGCCGTACAACAAGTTTATCGCGAGGACGGAAAAAAAAATAAACGTCCTACAAATTCCACAGTAACGTCGAGCAGAATTGATTAGTAATTATTATTATTATTTTTTTTTTTTCATTTTTCAATTCTCATGGTTTTTTTTACTTGTTACTTATCTAAATTTCAATCATTTTTGTGCACTCGCTGACCAGAGCTTGGCATATTCGTCACGAGACATTTGGCTTCGACGATTTATTTTTAGTGGCTCTTGTCGCTTTTTTTCAATTTTTTTAGTAATTTTTTTTTTTAAATACATATTTTGGTTCTTTTCATTTTTCGAGCCTTCGAAACGTATTCGAGTTCGTTTTTTTTTTTTTTTTTTAGCTACAAACTTTATGCTAAGCTTCTTGTAACTGTACAAAAGAAGGGACAAAAAAAAAATTTTTTTAAGTTTCAAACGAGCGAATCTCGATAGGATTCTTCGATCGCGGTACATTCCTCCTACCGCACTCCTTCGACTCGAACGCACCTACCCTCGACGTTGTTTTACGCTCTATAGGGTAGATGGGGGTTCGGCGAAATGAAATGAGGATAGGACGGGGTTAACGGACCGGAGGGTATACGGACCGGAGGATCCGTGACGTTCGTGAATTTCGATCGTTAACACAAGACATTGTGACGATTAATAAAACTCGACGATTAGCAAAAGACACGATGTCTTTGAAAAATCGTCCACATGATGTTTACCGCGCAATGTTCCGAAAAGTGATCCGCACTAAACTAGGCGTACCTGAAACGTAACTCATCTGACTTATTTAACAGGCTCGACGCTCTTGATATATTAAAAAACAAGGTGGCTCGCGAAATGAAGGAACAGACTCTGAATACAGCCTTGCAACCTGCGCGTCACTTATCTGGATCCCTGTTTTTGGACTCTCTCGTACACAGCAATAGTAATGTCGAAGCTTACCCCTCTCTGGCGTTGCAGGTCCAATGTGGAACATCATGCCCGTTAACTAATACTCGAATGAAGAGTCATCACAAAGAGTAACAGGAATATATTCGCTGATCTCCATCCGAGTATCCAGTTTTTTCGGCACACTTTGTCCACCCGCACGTACTCTTTCCGTGTAATCTATACTCAGTGCGACTATTTCGAATTTATCAGTGAACCAGACGCTTGCGTTTTGTCGAGGACAACATTGTCCCGTATGTACAGCGACAGACATTGCGACTGGCAGCATTCTTACGATGGACGGTCTACATTTCACATGAGCAAGAAAGCTTGCAAAAGAAGCATTAGTCTCTTCGTAAGCTTTGCATGAATCGCAAGTAATGGTCTTTTTTACGGTCATTTTGAGCAACTCTACTTTCGTTTCTCCATAAATTTTATCGAGCAAACGTTCATAAAAATACACGACGTCATCTTGAGCGTTCGCATGGAACTCACAATTGTTCCCCATGTATTGCACAAAGGTTTCTGGATCTACTGCATCTTCTTCCGGTCTTTGTAGCTCATCGTGCAATTTTTTCAATTGCCAAACGAGTGGGCTACGTAAACTCGAAGATTTTTCCGAAACAATATTTCTGATTGACTTGAATTTGAACAATACTTGCAAAACGCTATTCACGAAACAAGTATTCCCCTTGTTTAGCAATCCTCTAGGTAGACGTTGGGTCGTTCCGAAGTTTTCAAACGAGTTTTGAAAATCGGATCGAATTTCAGCCGTTGTTTGCGTGTTGCCTTGGTTGGTTGGTTGGCGTTGTTGTGGCTTGATCATCGTCATACTAGAGATAAGACGCTTCACGCCAGCTCCCTTTAGCGTGTTTCTTTCCTGCTGCGCCGTAGCAATCGCTTGCTTAAGAAATTCCCTCGACACAATCTCATCGTGAAGAATGGTAGGACGCTTCTTAACCCGCAGGAATTCTGAGGGATTTCCTTTCTGTCCCGTTGACGTCTGGAAAAGACGAGTCGAATAAATTCTAATACCAAGGCCACCACCACTACCATCACCACCATGACCACCACTACCACTACTACTCCTACTGCCACTGCGACTACCGCTACTTCTACTACGCACACTCATAAAAACTTACTCATAATTACAAACAATCATTTGCACATGTTCCCACGTACATACGCGCTCACGTACGCAAAAACAGTCACGTAAGAAAGGTCTATACACGCTTATCATTACCTTCAGACGGCCGCGAGGTGTATTATATCGGGTCACTTTATTTTGTTTTCCCAGCGTTTTTAAGGTGGTCGAGATTTTTTTCGGTTTCACGCGATTTGACGGATTTTTTCTAACGAAGTTATCGTTTTCGATCGTAGGAGGGTCGTTTTCGTCTTCTGGAATCGATTCGTCTTTTTTTTAATTTTTTTTTTTTGGCGTCGTGCGGCATACCATTTTTGTACGGCGATGGTTTGCGTCCGACACCATGCATACAAAAAGTAGTCGACGGCATTCGTCTTCACATCTCCTATCGAAGTTTTTTTATGTTTCTCGCAAACATTCCAGTCTCCTTCGAGGACTTGATCTGCTTTTTTGAGAAAAATTTGCCGAAGATCGAGGTCTTTGTAAATGAATTTTATCTCGTGCATAAGCTTCTTAGCCAGATTTTCGATGTCGTTGGAAAATTTTGATGTATTCACAGCATGCCAACAGTCAATGCAGGGATCCGTTTTATTTTTCTTCGCATAAACGCTTTCGCGAGCTATGAACGGGCAATTGTAATTTCTTTTCAATTCATTGTCAACAATTGCGGGGTGTATTTCGTGTTCGTAAGCGCTTTTCTCCGGCGTAAGTTTGAACGGTTTTTGCTCTCCGACAACAAAATCATCAAGCTTCACGAATGGGGGACACGACTCCTTCTCGCAATTTGACTTCGTTAGTTTAATTCTTACGTCACCGTTTATCAACAAAGTCTTGAAATTCCCTTGATATTGCTCACACGTTGGCATGGTGTTATTACCACCCAAACTTCTATTTTGCCCGAAAATTTTTTCGATGCAGTCGGAATTAAGATTTTTGCCTTTTAATTTTTTGACGCCAAGATTGCGTGATATTTTGAAATTTTTTTCGAAAGATTCTATTGTTTGCACAACTCCCACTGACGTCAGTGACCATTGTGGGTTGAATAATTTTCCGTCTAGCGTTAATTTTTGTAGGTCGAATTCTGTTACTTCAAAATGATGAATGAAGGTCATGTTACGCATTAAGTTTTTGAAATCTGTCCAAATTTGTGGTTTTTCGTCTTCCAACTTCAAATCACCATTCATACTATCGAACTTCTCGACTCGAAATATGGTATGGCAATTCTCGTGCCTCCATAGTTTTTGTAACGGAAAAAATGAGAGACATATTAAGTCAGGTGACTGAAAGTCAAAAGACTTTTCGAGGGCAGAGTACGTCGTCGAATACGCGAGAGTATACTCTCTGGTACCCTGTTGGCTTCGAGAAACCCGCGCGAAAAGTCTTGCTCAAGTAATTTTACGTCGTCGAGTACATGAGAGTATTCACTCTCGTACTTTTGAAAAACCAGCGTGAAAAGTCGTGGTAAAAAAAAATTTGAACGGCCTCGTTCAATAGCTAGGAAAATTCCTAACACTTGTCAAATTGTACCTGCTATTGTTGCAACCATCGATAAATCAGCTGCCATTTTGTTGTTGAAGACTTGAGCCGCATATTAAACCCTCATTTTGGGACAACGAGCCGGGATCACATGCTCATCTTTTAAAAAGTATAGAGGAGACAATAATCCTTCGCATTTTTTGCAGCTTCGTATGCCTTGATTATTGTGTTCCAAGAAACCAGCATGGACGGTCTTTCCGGTAAGATTATGAGCAAATCATGCTTCATTAACATATTCCGCAAATTTTTTATAGAGTGGCAATAATCAAACAATATGGAAAGCTCTTCATCACCAATCAATATCGAATCACCTTAAAAAAATAATGTACGTCAGCTTATAATGATCAAACAGGATCGATTGATAACGAAAGGCTTCTTCAAAAAGCGACAGCAATATGGGGCTTGTTTTGCCTTGACCTCCGATCTAGTTGGAATCCAAACAATAGGCGAAGCCTTCGTGTCATGTGATTAATATATAACCTATGTTATATATTATATATTGGGCATTCCATGGCATTCCGGGTAGTCGCGTACCCTTGACTCAACATTTTTGCCCCACGATTTTTTACATTAATATACGTCGAAAATGAAGAGACACATGTTTTGGGGTTTGCCTTTTTTAGCGCCCGCTATTGACATACAGTAGACTAAAGGTTTCCAATTATTGACGATATTTCGAATTCAAATCGATATATCTCGACAACCGCCAATAATAATTAAAAAAACCAAGGGAGCTTTTTCTTCCGTTTTTACACGGTCTATGCAATACAAATAAGTACAATTATGTTGCAGTGTTTGAACTATTATTAGTTAACAATTAATCAATTAAACATTGAATATCTCAAAAAATACCTATTTTATTTCTCTCTTTTTTTTAATCTGAATTTTGTGAATAAAAAAAAAACGATTGAGACCACCCTCAACTTGGCTATGGACTTAGTTTAGAAGTTACAGTTTTTTTTGTCATGAAAAACACGTTTAATTTGGTTCATTTCTCAGCGATAATTCATATTGCACTGTGAACTATTGGCCGATCGTTGTAACGAACATTTATAACATATATACGCATACGTATATATGTATATAAATATATATACGATAGATATATATATATGGGGGATTCCACGGCGAAACCGGAAGCTGCGTACCGTCGAATCAACATTTTTGACCCACGCATTTTTATATTGATATACGTCGAAAACTTTATCGCAAAGACCGTGTGAAGACAAAAAAAGCTCACCTGGTTTTTTAATTTATCGTTGGCCGCTGTTGAGATATATCGATTTGAAATACTGAATATCGTCAATAATTGAAAAACTTCATTCCATTGCATCTCAATAACAGGCGTGTTGTTCCCGTCTGAGCAACTGGTGTCCAATTTTTCCCTTTTATTTTGTTTGTCTTTTGCACGCAATATCTTCCCTAGAGACCAGTGCCGGCCAGCCACCCCGTCTACCCCGTTCCCCCCCTCTCTCAAGTGATCCCCCTTCCCCTTCCCCGCGTAAGTGTCAACGTAAGGCCGGATTATTATTTATTACATTATTTCTTTTTGCGTGATTATTATGTCATTTTCGAGATTATTATTTTTTATTTTATTTTTCTCATTGTTGCGGACTATTGCGCGATTATTCTTTCACTTTTGGAGATTGTTATTATTTATTTCATTTTTTTCTTCTTGTTGCGGACTTTTGAGATTATTATTATTCATTTTATTTTTCTTGTTGACTATTGCGAGATTATTATTTCATTTTTAAGCGGATTATTATTTCTTTTATTTTTATCTTGCGTACTCTCGACATTATTATTATTCCTTGTTTTCGCGGATTATTGCATTTCTCCGTATTTTGTTACTTTAATTTTTCTTCAGGAGCGAGTTATTATTTATCTATTTTTTTTTGGTTATCGAGAATTTATCGTACTGAACCCCGTGAAGGAGCAGTCATCTGATCTGCGGAATCCCCGATATTTTTGTTTTCTTATAAAATATAATTTATCTCAACTTATTCTACACTCAATCTTTTATTTATTTCGTCCCGTCGTTATTTTATTTTCTTCCTCTTCATTTTCCCCATAACCCCAAACGGTCGCAGATTACAATATATATGTGCATTGGATTTGTTTCATCAGATATGAACAGCGAACCAGTCACGAGTGATGGTGATGAAGTGCAAACATTAGCCTTTGGCGAATCAAATGTAGAATTTGAAAACCAAGACGAACTAATAGTGCACTGAAAAAAAGAATCGGACGGCGCGACCTTCAGTTGGTTGCGGTAACCAATTTAGTTCGACTCTGGGGAGCCGTCCAATTAGTTAGCTGATGCCACTATTTTTAATGGGCGAGATGAAGTGTGTCATGTAGCCCGTCTCACTAGGCTGCCTCAGTCAACTCTATTGGACCATACGACCATGCGATTTGTCCTGGAATCTCGCTCGAAATATGGTCATGTCATTGAGGTGACCGGCTTGCCCATCTCTCTTGGACGATACTAATCTGCGTGTGAGGACGGTTTTAGGTTAGGTTTGAAAATTTTTCGGGGCTGTTGCTCGCGTAAATTGAAAGTGGGTAAAAGTTTTACTAAAATATATTTCATTCAAATTTACGTATATGAAAGATATCTTACAAATGTCAATTTCACACTGCACACCTGAAAGGAATACAAACTCTATTCACTGGCATTCTAACGCATTTGGGGGGACATGCATGAGAAAAGTGAAACACCGGTTAGCCATCGCAGTTGATAAGCCACTTTTTTCCCCCAGTTTTGGTTCGTCTGAAGACTTGTGCTGCACTCTGCGCTATAAAATTTCCTCTTCTTCTTCAATATTAATTTCCCACTTGATTGCTGCTGAACACTGCACCACGAATTGAACGAAAAATAACGCGCGTGCAATGGCGGTTCACGCGCGAAGAGCGACCGACGCGCCACTACAATGAATGTTGGGTGATGCATCCATCTAAAGAGCTGGCTGCCATACCGATCTCGTTTTCTGCGCCGGCTATAGACCGGATACAGGGAAGAACGCACTGATGCTATGACTATTCAGGACGGCACAAACAATTATGGATACGGTCACCATGCGCCATTGCTGACTAATCTTTCTGAGTGAGTGCTTCGACTAACTATTCAACAACCACGAAAAGATGGTTGTGCCGGCCAATGTTTTCTTTCAGTGTGGTTGCTGAACCGTCATCAGTGATCTCAGGCGATCAGTTTGCGAGGGATGCCATTGAGAATGTATTTGATGAGGGACAGATGGAAGCAAAAAGTAATGAACGTCCAGAAGAAATCATCGCGATTGCTCAAATTCGCGACTGGGCTATTCAAAATGATGTACGGGAAAACAAGTTGGACCAACTATATGGAAAGTGCGGATGGAAGCAATGGAGAGTACTTTTCTTTCGGTATAGCTGAAAATCTTCTGGCTTGTGTGCAGGAATCTCTCCACAAGGATAAGACATTGAACCTCCAATTCAATGTTGATGGTGTACCGCTATTTAAATCTAGCTCGAAACAGTTTTGGCCGATCTTCTGCAAGCCGCGCTACAGCCCAGACATATATGAGCCATTTGTAGTGGCTATTTACTCCGGCGACAGCAAACCGAAAGACGTTAATGATTCCTTAACTGATTTCTTTTGCGAAATTGATAAAGTGCTCACCGTGGGAATCATGATAAACGAAAGTAACTTTAGTGTCAAAATTCACTGTTTTATTTGTGACACGCCTGCACGTGCTTTCCTAAAATGTACAAAGGGCCATGGCGGATATTCAGTATGCGAAAGATGTGAAACTCGAGAGGAACGCATTAAAAACCGTACGGCATATCCAGAAGTCGACTGACAAGAAAGAACTAATTGATCTTCCAGTCATCAATCTCAACGAGAACACCATAATGGTCGATCACTATTATTGGAAATTCAACCTCTCGATCTCGTCTCTCAGTTCGCATTGAATTCTATACACCTGTGCTGCATCGGTATTATGGAAAAATTAAGCGAATACTGGATCTTCGGCAAGATACAAAATCGAATGCGAAGAAGAAACAAGCTTGAGTCGCAACAACGATTTGAACGTACAAATATAATGTACAATCTTCGGCGCTGCATACCGGTGGGAATCCAACGTAAACCTAGGTGTGTGAAACGTATTGCAATGTGGAAAGCGACAGAATTACGATTTTTTCTGTTATACCGTGGTTCAATTGTTCTACGAAGAATCCTGAGCTCAAATCTATGCAAACATTTTTGTTGCTCCATACTGCGTGCATGTTTTTGTGTAGTAAAGACTTTGCGTTCGGATATAATGATCACGCAAGAATATTTTTAAGAACTTTTTTCACGTCAATGCCGGTTTTTTATGGACAACAGTCACAGATTTTGAATGTTCATAATCTGATTTATATAGCGGATAGTGTTAAAAATATAGGCTGCACCCTGAGCGAAATTTCAGCATTCCCCTTTAACCCTCGATTAGGTAACTGGAGTTATACGTAACCCCACTCGACATTCAAACTACGCCCTTAGCTCAGCCAGATTCCTATGCGATCTGGGACCTTAACCATAATTCACTTCAAGTGTCCGACTGCTGCTCTCGGTCGGTGAGCAACGACACTAGTGCCTTGGGTGTACTGTGCACAATAAAGAAGACCGGCTGGGGTGTCTTAACACTCCAGTTACCTAATAACGTCAGAGAATTTTGTTGGTAAAAGTGTTTTTTCGTGAAATTATTTCATTTGGGCGCTTCAAACGTGAATGTAGAAGTTCGAATGTAAAAATTATTTTTTTTTCAATTTTTTAAACTTAAGAGACATCTGTGTAGATTGCCGAAAAAGTAGGTGAATTTTGGGAAGTAATATCTCAAAAACCATTCGTCCGATTGAATTTAAGTTGGTTTTATTTGAAAGTATATACATTGAGGTATGTTGACGATTTTTCATATAAATATATAGTGAATGGGAGCGCTGTTATTCTGGCCGGCGTAAAACAACTTTGTCGTCGGCACGGTTTGCGGTTCCCACTTTTTTTTTTAGATAACGGATTGGTCGATTCCTCTAAAATTTGAACACGATATGCATGGATAGATAATAAAGTTCGTCACGTAGGATTTTTTTTTGATATTTATAATTCTCTTGAATTCCGTTGGAATTTTTAAAATCGCTACCATTGTTGGAATACTACGGTAAGTTTTATGAAAAAAGTCGAATTCGCGAAATTTTTAGGTTTTTTTTCGGTTCAGACAACTTTGTCCATATGTTTTTGGGGTTATCAGAAAAAGATTGGTACCACTGTCTTTCTTTTTAAAAAAACAGAGCGATTGCACTGCTTAAAATTTGTCCCAACCGAATTTGAGCCGTCACCCCCCGCGATACAAGTCTGGGGCGTTGAAACACCCCAGTTACCTAATGACGTATGAGCCAGCTATGTTACCTAATCTAGCGTTAAAAGTCTTCTCGGAAGAATAAAGATGCATCTGCGTAACACCAATAGGCCGTCGGTTCAGGTGTGCAGGCGATTGCATGCATTGAGTGTGACAGAAAAAAACATCGGTTGATCAGGCTATCGTAATTCTGAAATTCGCAAAAAAAGCCGAGATGATTGAGGTTGAAAACATAAGATACAAGGGTTCCGTTATCGCGACTAAATTTTCAAATAATCCAGTCCTTTCGAGTAACGATGTTATTCTTACTGTGACTAAAATGATGTTTGTCGAAAGATTTCCGCAATGCACGGAGATTGAAGAAACCAAATGGAAAGCCGCGTCGTTGATATTCAAATACAGTAAAACCTCGCAATAGAGGAAAGTCGGGGATATAAATGGGCGGGATTTCACTATTGCGAGGTTGACCGATCGGCCAATAGCGAAACAGTTCGATGTATTCGTATAAGTGTCTGCCGACATGAAACCAGTGACTTTTAAGTCGAAGCATTCGATGGGTTTTGAATCGGTTGTGAATTTACAGGAAAAGAAAATACCGTTTAGAGCAATAGAAAAATGTGATATGTAAGGTAAACCGACCGAAAGGTAAGTGCGGAGTTATGAAAAAAATTACAATTTTTATAATTGTTAGGAACTGTCTGATGTGAGAACCTCACGTACAAATTGCCTATAACCTACAAACGTCCATATGAATTGATTAATAGTAATATTTATTTTTGAAAACTGGAATATCATGGCTAGTGAAAAAAAAATACACCGTCAAAGGGTTCCCTTACAGCGAAGAATAAAATGTCTTGAAAATTTCGATAAAGGAAAATGAATTGGAGAAGTAGCCGCTGAAAGTCAAGTCTGGAAAAATGCTGTCTATATCAAAAGTCCAAAAATTGAAGGAACGGCATGTCAAATCTTTAAAGTATCCCTATTTGATAACCCATAAGAAAAACACAAAAATTGTACATGAAAAATTAGAGGAAGCATTTTTTATTTGGTTCAGTGATTGTCGCAAAAAAGGGCAACTAAGCAAAGATCAAATTCTCAACGCCGATGAGACTGCATTGTACATAAAGTTGTTACATTCTAGAAGTTTAGCCGTTGAAAACGAGAAAGTTGCTTGTGGGTTCAAAAAAGTAAGGAACGGTTGACGGTCATGGCTTGCAGTAAATAATGCATCAGGATCTTTGAAGCTGGCATTAGTAGTGATAGGAAAATTAGCAAAGCCCCGAGCTTTAAAGAATGTGAATATACAGAAGCTTCCGGTCTTTTATCGTAATCAGAAGTGCCTGGATGAATGCAAAAATCGTCCATTAATGGGTTCCACAACGAATTTGTTCATCGCGTTCATCAACATCTTACCGATAAAAATCTTCCCCAAGGGCACTTTTACTATTGGATAACACAGGTGCACATCCAGATGAAGAAACTCTGGGTTCTGGAGAAATATAATCTGCGTTTCTTCCAGCGAGCACAACTTCATGATTACAACCCATGGACCAAGGAGTTCTGGAATGCTTGAAACGACATTATCGATTTTTAACTCCCGGCTGAAAACGGGAGTTATGTGTTTCGTCGTGTTCCCGCGAAACAGCGATTCCTAATTCACGAATGTTTGCTCAAACGACTAATCTTCTACAAACGAATATTTGCACATCGGTTCCGTTGACCACACAGATGTTTTATGAATCATAATATTTATGACCGAATGTGAACTCGTAAAGATAATTGATGTTGAAAAAACGCGTTCTTTTGAAATTTCCATATCGATGCTGGCCACAGTAGAGCTCCAGCGAGCCCGCTGATTGGCTAGGCAATACTCGCATCGTTCTTCATAGCCTAACTTCATTCCGATGTCGAGTCGTCCGCTTTGACGACAGGGGCGGATCTAACGGATCTAAGCGGTGTTTCCAAACAGGGGCGGATCTAACGGATCTAAGCGGTGGTTCCAATAACTTTTTTTTTATTGCATCAAATATTTCGTGATGGAAACTGTGAACTGTGGACTCTCTTCCTCTCTCGCGCTCTCTCTCTCTCTCTCTCTCTTTATATTGTGACGTGGCGGTCACAAGTCCTTCCCCGATCCGGATCAAAGCCCCGCTACGCCCTCGGCACCTGAAACATTATAATCAAATATTAATACGAAGCCCCGACGAATCTGAATAATTATCATTTGTTTTAGCATTAAGTAAGTAATATAATTCATTAGGAAACAAGAAATTACCCCACCTTCCAGCGCCACCCTGATACCTACTACCCTCCGTCCTAGTCTCCCCGTCGAAGCCCCGGAACACTTCCACCGCAGCCGTCGAAGATCCCACAACCTGAAAAATATACAGTTAATTAATATTAATCCCCACACCCTTCCCAAATACACCCCCTTACCCTCCCACACCCCACATTCCTTAAATAACCCCCCCTAATTACCTGAGACCCCTCAGTGACGAAGGATGGCCCGTCGCCAGCCCAACGGAGGCCCCGCAGCTGCCCCGAAGAAGAACTTATCCCCGGAGACGGTGTGGGAGTCACCAGGACATCACAGAGGCACTGGGGGAAATTCCCTGAACGGATCAGGAGCCCCAGGGCCTCTCGAAACTCAGCCCAGACCCACACCGCCGCAGAACCCGGGGATAACCTATAAACTCCCCGAGGTTCCCGGAAAGCACCAGATTTAACTCCCGGAACGGAAACTCACGCACCACTGGCCACTGTTTCACTGTACCACCCCCCCCCCCCCCCCCCCCCCCGATGACCCGGACAGCTCACCCCCGACCCACGCAAAACCGCGAGGTGGCACACAACGGGAGTCGAGCTGTCAAAAAACTGGAAACCGTAGCACCCGCGGGCCGAGGGAGACGCAAAAAGTGTCACAAATAACCGTCTGAGGGAGCCACCTTACGGACCCTCGACGGAGGCCTGTTGGAGAGAGCCCCGACGCCAGTGGCGCGAACAAGCGCCTACACCCGGACCCCGACGAGTTTCGAACGCCCGACCCCGATTGGTTGCTGTAACCCAATCAGCGACGCCACCTGCAGCACCAGCAACCCACCGGCAATCGATGGATCGATTCGCGCAGTCCCCGTCGCAGCCAATCAGCGGGGAGAATCGACGAAGAAGAAGCAAGAAGACGGCGACGGCCATTACTCGTCACTTCGATCCGAGATCCCGATCAGGCCACACGTGTGATTCAGCTTCCTACATTTTACTATCGCGTATTTCGAGCGTTTACCGTTTATTTCGAGCGTTACCCGTTTATTTCGAGCGCTTATCGTTTATTTCGAGCGTCGATCGTTACCCTGCAGAGTTTGAGAGAGTGGAGGAGACGAGAAAAGGCGAGAAATCGAGAGAGGGAGAGACGAGAGGAGAAAGTCGTGAGAAGAAGCGTGTCGAACGTGGTAGAAGGGAAAGAGCATGAGAAAGGCCGTCATAGGCCCACCGCGACGTAAGTGTGGTTTATTCCCATTTTTTCGAAACCCCCAATTTACCCGATTTTCCTTCCCGTGACCCCCGAATTTGTTACTCAGTGCGTATTCAAATTGTCGCCCCGTCATCGCGCGACGGAGAACACGCGGTCCCGTCGCGCCATTTTGTGCCCCGTGAGTTTCGGCGGCCATTGCCGTGCGTGCGCGAGCAGTGGTGCTCCTTCGCGATCCAGTTCAGTGTAGGATTTTTTAACGATTTTTCCCTGAGTAACTCTTCTGTTTTTTTTCTTTCGAGTGTGATTTCTTAGACCGACCAGTGCCGGCCAGCCACCCCGTCTACCCCACTTCCCCCTCCCCCGTGTGATAGCTAGCATACCGCCGGTTATTATTTTATTAGTTATTATTTATTTTTGCGGGTTATTAAATCATTGTTGAGACGATTATTATTTATTTTATAATTTTCTTGTGGCGAGTTATTATATCATTTTCGAGATAGTCATAATTAATGTTATTATTTCTTTTTTGCGGATTATTAAATCATTCTTGAGGCGATTATTATCTATTTTATTCTTTTCTTCTGGCGAGTCATTATTTCATTTTCGAGGCGATTATTATTTATTTTATTATTTTCTTCTGGCGAATCATTATTTCATTTCCGAGACGATTATTGTTGATTTTATTATTTCTTCCTGCGAATTGTTATTTGGTTTTTGAGGCAGTTATAATTTACTTAGTTATTCGTTTCTGCGGATTATTATTTCAGTTTTGAGACAACTATTATTTATTCTATTATTTCTTTTTGCGGATTTTTGTTCTCTTACTTGCGTTATTATTTCTCCGATCCTTTTTTGTTATCTTTTTATTCTCCGGCGAATTATTAATTGGTTGATCTTTTGGTTTGTTAATTATCAAGAATTTATCGTACTGAACCCCGGAGAGGGGCAGTCATCTGATCTGCGGAACCCCACTATTTCATTTTCTTTATCAAATACATTCGTACTACTTTTTTATTCTACCTTACACCTCTGGTTTATTTTTTTTGTCATTTATTTTATTTTTCCCCCTCCCTGTTATTTCCCACGACCGCAACGACGCCCAGTTTCGTGAACACTGGTACGTCGAGCCCCCACCCCTACAACCAACCCCCGACCGAGGCAGCTGCACGCGCCCGGTTACAGGCCGACATAGACGCCATCAAAATAAATCTACTAAATATGCCAAACAAGCGTGACATCTTTCGCCTGTGCGACCATGAGGGGTTGAGCACGAAGGGCGAAATGGAGGATGTCATTAACCGTTATTGGCGTTACGAGATCCGCCGTCTCTACCCCCAGGCTAGCGTCGATTGGGATGCTGAAGATGACGAGCGCCTGGACGCGCCACCCCTTTTGTCTCACTACCGCACTCCTGCATCCTGAGTTCGATGACACCCTCCGAAGCCTCCACACCCGACAGGCCCCAGCATCCCACCCCCCCCCCCTGTCCAGCGGTCAGTCCCATGGTCCTTACCAAGACCCCATTTCCCTCAACGAAACGGACGACCTGATGTCGCATCACGACATCTCTCAACCCACACCGACACCCCCTCCCTGCGCTCCCCTAGCCGCCCAAGCCCCCACTGTCACCTTTGCCCCCGAGCTCCAACGCAGTCGACCCGTCTCGCCCAACCCCCACTGCCTGCCCCCTATCGGCTCCCCTGATTCCCATGCTCCCTCCACCCCCTGCGCCCGAGATCCATGATACCTTCACCCTTTCCCGAAGACAGTTGCCCCGGGGGAACAGCACCAGGCTGAGGCCCGAGGCTCTGTCCCGCCCTGCTAACCGATGGAGCTCAAACCTTTCTACCACCACCCAGACCCGTGATACCGCCGGAGTGGACCACTTTCGCCGGTTCGGTCCGAGGTTTGCGGGAACCCGGGAAGAGGACGGTGAGGAGTTCCTCCTCCGGTTATACGAGTACTGCGAGAGCAGACGGTATACCGAGGAGGACCTCCTGAGGCTCGTGTCCGAAGCTTTCTCGGACGAGGCCCGTAGATGGTAGCGGGCGGAGCGCGACGATTCGAGTGATTATGAGGGTTTTCTCTACCACTTCCGTTCGCGGTTCGGCCATAATGACCTCCAGGAACGACTGCGTTGCGAGATGAACTCCCGATACCAAGGCCCTGGAGAGACAGCGGGAGAGTTCCTCACCAGCATGCGCACGTACTTTTATTATCTTACCCCCCCCCCCGCTCTCGTTGGAAGCTCAACTCGACTACTGCTATAACAACATGTCCCCCGAGCTGACCGAGCAAATTCGCCGCGAGGAAATCACGAGCTTCGCCGATTTCACGTGGCGGTATCGCCGGATCGAGACGATGAAGGAAAGAAAAAAAATCGTCCGACAATATCTCGATCCCTCCCAGTGCGTACTTCCTAGCGCGGCTTACCACCCCCCCCCCCTCCAAAAACCGTGGAAGAAATTCCACGGCGGCTATCAGTCAAAACCCCACTATACAGCACCCCAAGATTTCAGAACCCCTGATCCCCAGCCCCGTTGCCGAAGCGTCAGCACCCGATCACAAACACTTCGTCCCAAACTCCGCCCCCCCCCCCCCCGCGTACCCCAAGATCCCCTCCCTCTTATCCATTAACCCCGCATACATTCCCCCAACCCCCCGGTCAGATGTTTCAACTGCAAGGAGCAGGGACACATCTACCGTGAGTGTCAGAAAGAACTAGCGCGATTCTGCCGAGTGTGCGGCCTCCCCGGAGCTGAGGCAACCTCGTGTCCCCGATGCCGACGAATCCGTGAGGGAAACCCCATGGGGGGGGGGGGGCAGTAAACGGTACCCCCCCTGAACGAAATAATTCCCTTAACCCTTGCATTTTCCTCCAACCCCAGTCTCCCCCCAAACCCCGCTCTTCCCCCGCACTGAAGATTCTTCCTACACCCCGCGCCTCCCCTAAAGTACAGACTCCCTCCCAACCGCGAAGGGTTCCGGAATCACGGAAACTCCCCGCAACCCCTACCCCTTCCGACCCCCGGAAACCCGCTGAAAGTAATAATTCCTCAGATGTTCGAGATTGCCCCGAAAATAGTGATTCCTCCTATCCCCGAAAACCCTGTGACAACGATACCGCCCCCGAACCCCGGAGTCCTGCCGAAAATAAAGTTGTCTCTGAATTCCAAAAATCCTCTGAAAATAATTCTTCCCTTAAACTCCGAAGCTCCCCTGATAACGACACTTCCCGTGAAACCCGAAACCCCCTTAGAAACGTTACCTCCCCTGAACTCCGAAAAATCTCTGAAAATAATATTTCCCCCAGACCCCGAGATATTCCCGCAACCGGTCTGTCTCCCGACGCCCCAAGCTTCCCCGAACAACGTATCCTTTCCGAACCCCGTAATTCCCCTGGTCCGAGCAAACTCGCCGAACCAGGTACTCCCAAGGGACCCAGTACCCTCCCCGAACCAAGCATTTTTTACGGGTCAAGTACCTCATTCGACCCAAGGACCTTTTTCCAACCGCTTACCCCCTCCGAGCCAGAACCCCAGCCCCGTCAGCCACCCCCGTTGACCCCCGATCACGTGGAGATAGACGCCTGCGGAGAGGAAAATCGTCACCACCTTTGGTTGACTATCCGCGGGCGAACTATCTAAACCTTAGTGGATTCAGGGTCCACCCGATCGTACCTCAGTCCCACCCTGGTGGAGACTCTGGGGGACATGGTGAGACCCTCTACCGGAAGCGTGAGGGTGGCCAACAATGCGACTGTCCCAATGCCTAGCGAAGTCACCCTCAATATCACGCTATCCGGCCTATCCAAACCCTTACCCCTACGAATAGCCCCCTTAAGCTATGATGGCCTGTTAGGAATGGACTTCTGTCAACTATTCGGACTGTTGATCGATTACGCAGCCAATACCTGGTGTCTACCTGGAGGCACTCCCCGAGCGTTCATTGACACCGGTCCCGTCCCCGCCGACCCCATAGATGAACCCGAAACCGCTGGTCTAGTAGAAATTCCCGCTGCCACGACCCGTCAACTCATTTTTCTCCTAGACCAGCTGGTAAAACCCAACACCACTGGAGTCCTTAGCTGCACCCTCAGTATCCAGCATATCATCGATGTTGGTGGCCATCCCCCGATCCGACAGAAGAGACCCCGCACTATTTCCCCGTACCTCCTGCGAATTGCCCAAGCTGAGGTGGATAAGATGATCACCGAGCAGGTAATTGAGCCCTCCAGCAGTGGCTGGTTGAGTAATCCCGTGATCGTCCCGAAACCCAATGGCAAACATAGGTTTTGCATTGATTATCGGGACGTTAATAAAGTTACCCGGAAAGATGCATACCCACTCCCTAACCTAGACCGAATCCTGGATGGCCTACGACAAGCCCACCACATTTCCAAACTCGACCTGAGCCAAGCCTATTTCATCGCTACGGAGACGGAGGAGGACCATTTTAAATATTTGCGATTAGTGTTGACGGCGCTCTCGGGTGCTAATCTCGAGATCAATCGGGAGAAAAGCTCTTTTTTCTGCCTGGAGATGAAGTACCTGGGATACGTCGTCACACGACATGGACTAGAAGCAGACCCCGACAAAGTAGCCCCCGTCCTGCAGTACCCTCCCCCGAAAACCCTGAAACAACTGCGGAGATTCCTAGGAATGGTTGGCTGGTATGCCCGGTTCCTGGGAGACATCTCCGAGCTTAAAATTCCCCTGGTGCGATTACTCGGTAAAGATGTACCGTGGCACTGGGGGGAAGAACAAGCCACCGCATTCGAAGCCATGAGACAAACCCTCGCCACCACCCCCGTATTAGCCCGACCCGATTTCTCCAAACCCTTCACGATCCAGACCGACGCCAGTGACCATGCGATGGGGGCAGTTCTGACCCTAAAAATTGATGGTGAGGAACACCCCATCGTATTTTGTAGCAAAGTCCTGGCCCCTGCCCAGAAGAAATACAGCGTGACCGAACGACAGTGCCTTGCGGTATTATGGGCTGCGAAGAAATTGCGCCCATATATCGAGGGTACCTCGTTCCGAGTGATAACCGACCACAGTAGTTTGCGCTGGCTACGGAACCTCCGAGATCCTGCCGGGCGTCTTGCCCGGTGGGCCCTGCAAATGCAAGACCTGGATATGGAGGTGATCCATTGAAAAGGAGCCCTGAATGTAGTCCCTGACGCCCTATCCCGAATGTTCGAAGGAACCGAGGAAGCCCTAGCAGCTATTGGAGAGTCCATAGACCCCTGGTACCGCGACCAATTGAAAAACGTCCATGATTCCTCGTCCAAGTACCCTGATTGGAAGATTGAGGACAGAAGGCTCTACCACCACCGCCCCCACCCGATTGTAGACCCAGCCCTCGTTGACCTGAACGCCTGGAAACTAGTCCTGCCCCATGATTCCCGTTTACGAGCCATGCAAGATGCCCACGACCACCCCCAGTCTGGGCACCTGGGAATTGACAAAACGTACCACCGAGTCACCCAGGATTTTGCATGGCCCGGGATTTTCCAGGATGTGGCTAAATTCGTGCGTGGGTGCCAAACCCGCCAGATAAGCAAGACAGAGCAGGGAGCTCCTGCAGGCCTCATGCGCGAACGAACCACCGAAGGCCCCTGGACCGTGGTTGCAGCTGATGTGATGGGCCCCTTCCCACCCAGCAAAAGCCGCAACCGATACATCCTGGTCTTCCAGGACTTGTTTACAAAATTCGTTGAAGCCACCCCCCTGAGAACCTCCACCGGACCCGCAGTAGTACATGGCCTGGAAACCCTGATCTTCAACCGGTGGGGATGCCCCCGCTATCTCCTGACGGACAACGGCACCGAATTTGTGAACAAGCACATGACGTCCCACTTTGAGCAATATGGAGTCCGCCAAACCACCATTCCCCCGTACCATGCCCAAGCCAACCCCGTAGAACGAGTCAACAGAACCCTGAAGACAATGATCATTTCGTACGTGGGTGACGATCACTAAAATTAGAACGTTCACCTCCCCCGAATTATGTTTTGCCCTCAATACCGCCGTCCAAAGTTCCACCCACATGACTCCCGCATTCCTGAACTTTGGAAGGAACCCCAGACCCGCGAAAAGTATCCTTAACGAACTCCCAATCCCACCCGTCGAAGACCGTACCGATCCCGCGATCTGGAAGGACCGAATGAAGCGATTGCCCCTGCTCCACGACTGGGTCAGGAAGAACCTGTCCGGTGCAGCGAGACGGCAGGCCCAGTATTACAACCGCGGGAGAGCCGACCGCGAGTTCCAGGTGGGCGATCTCGTCCGTCGAAAAAATCGGGTTTTGTCGTCCGCAGCACAAAACTTCGCTGCGAAACTAGCCCCGAAATACCGTGGACCCTACACCATTACCCGAAAAATTTCCCCTGTAGTTTACGATATCCACCTCCCGTTGAAAAAGAAAAACCAGAAAGTCCATATAAAAGATTTAGTCCTGTACCGACATCCCTATGACATGACGGAGACAGAACCGACAGATGCACCCCCTGCTACACCCTCGACCCCAGCATGTTCCCCGAAAACTCCTTGTGTGTTAATTAGAACCCCGTCTTTACAGGAAAACCAACGACAACCAGATGGAGAGGAGAACCGTCCGACCGGGCCGTGGAGGGATAAGGACGACCCCCGCCCGGTGGGACGAGGTGGGGTACGATACCCTGTGGCCGGACCAGGCCCGGGAACGCTACGAGCGCGAGGCCGCGCGACGAGAGGCCGAAAAACGGGCACTCTATTCCCCGAAACCACCACCCGCTACCTGCTCCGTTCTCACCACAACACCAATCCCCAACAAACCCGCACTTAAACCCGCTGCTAAAACCCTAACCTCCCCCACCCCCGCTCCTGATAACCCTTCCACCTCAAAGGAACTTCCTAAACCCGAACCCCTCCCCCCCAAAGCATATCCTGCCCTACGCCGCCCCGACATCAACACCCTGACCTTCCTCGCCCCCAAAACCCCCTCCAAGTCCCCGCACCCCCCGACCCTCCCCGAACCTAAACCCAGCACCGCCCGCGAACCCCAACCCGAGTCCTCGCTACCTCTCCCCAACTCCCAACACCCCGCGTCCAAGTCTGACGGAGATCATTCGCCGTCTCAAGGCCCGATTCCCTGCCACTACTCCCGCAACCCCGACCACCCCCAGCCCCAACAACCCCTTACCCCCGAAACCTCGCCCCACCCCATCCCTGAAAACCTCCCGTCCCGTTGGCCCCCCTTGTTTCACCTGTCGGCAACCCGACCACCGCCCCGCCAATTGCGACCCCCGTCGGATTCCCCGTCCGATACCTCCCCTGCTCCCGAAATCCACCCGTCCAGCTACCCCCACTCCCCACCCCGAACCCCTAACCCCTACCCCCTCCCAGACACCCCCGCCACTCATGTCCCTCACCATTCAACCCCGCCCACTGCCCCTCCCAGCAGGAATCCCTTTCCTATGTTGGAGGTGTGGTAAACCCGGCCACCGCTCCTCCAGCTGCACCTCCCGCCACCCAACCCGCTCCCGAACTCCCCCGAATCCCTCCCCTCCGCCCCTCATGGCCAAACCGAGACCGGTATCCTTCCCGCCCCCCACCAACCAGTCGCGCGGCCACCACTACGGCCCGACGGACTACACTCCGGAGGAGGACGACGACGCTTGGGAGGACGAGCCCCAGGATGAAATCATATGGGAAACCTGGTACTCCCGTGCCACCCGGCGCACTAATTACTGACCACTTCATCTTTTTTTTTGTTGTTCTCTTTTCCCCCCTCGTTCACCCCTCGTTTCTTTTTTTTTTGTTCGCGTTCGTTTTTTTTGTCCCCCGTCTCCCTTCGTTGATAACCCCCCAAAGAAGTTTTGTTTTATTTTTTTTACTCTGGTCCGAGACCAGAGAAGAGGCTGCAAGGGAGAACGCCGGCACGGCACGACGAAACGAGTGTTCAACATCATTTTTCATTTTTTTTCTTCTTAGTCATTGACGATACGTTTATTTTTTTCCCTTCTTTTGAGTTCTTTATTATCATTTTAAGTTGGCTGTGATTTACCTTCTAGTTCTATTGTTGAGTTGTAAGGGGGTTGCAAAGGGCACCCCCGCAACCCAGTCCGATTTATTAAATAATATTCACATTACCACTGAATTAAACCAAGTTAATAACCAGGTCACGAACCCCCATCCCGACCCCATTCCCGAGAATTCCTCCCCGAGTGAGTGTATGTGTGCTCAGGTCGTCGAGAGACGAACCTTTGGCAAGTGGGGGGGAGTTGTGACGTGGCGGTCACAAGTCCTTCCCCGATCCGGATCAAAGCCCCGCTACGCCCTCGGCACCTGAAACATTATAATCAAATATTAATACGAAGCCCCGACGAATCTGAATAATTATCATTTGTTTTAGCATTAAGTAAGTAATATAATTCATTAGGAAACAAGAAATTACCCCACCTTCCAGCGCCACCCTGATACCTACTACCCTCCGTCCTAGTCTCCCCGTCGAAGCCCCGGAACACTTCCACCGCAGCCGTCGAAGATCCCACAACCTGAAAAATATACAGTTAATTAATATTAATCCCCACACCCTTCCCAAATACACCCCCTTACCCTCCCACACCCCACATTCCTTAAATAACCCCCCCTAATTACCTGAGACCCCTCAGTGACGAAGGATGGCCCGTCGCCAGCCCAACGGAGGCCCCGCAGCTGCCCCGAAGAAGAACTTATCCCCGGAGACGGTGTGGGAGTCACCAGGACATCACAGAGGCACTGGGGGAAATTCCCTGAACGGATCAGGAGCCCCAGGGCCTCTCGAAACTCAGCCCAGACCCACACCGCCGCAGAACCCGGGGATAACCTATAAACTCCCCGAGGTTCCCGGAAAGCACCAGATTTAACTCCCGGAACGGAAACTCACGCACCACTGGCCACTGTTTCACTGTACCACCCCCCCCCCCCCCCCCCCGATGACCCGGACAGCTCACCCCCGACCCACGCAAAACCGCGAGGTGGCACACAACGGGAGTCGAGCTGTCAAAAAACTGGAAACCGTAGCACCCGCGGGCCGAGGGAGACGCAAAAAGTGTCACAAATAACCGTCTGAGGGAGCCACCTTACGGACCCTCGACGGAGGCCTGTTGGAGAGAGCCCCGACGCCAGTGGCGCGAACAAGCGCCTACACCCGGACCCCGACGAGTTTCGAACGCCCGACCCCGATTGGTTGCTGTAACCCAATCAGCGACGCCACCTGCAGCACCAGCAACCCACCGGCAATCGATGGATCGATTCGCGCAGTCCCCGTCGCAGCCAATCAGCGGGGAGAATCGACGAAGAAGAAGCAAGAAGACGGCGACGGCCATTACTCGTCACTTCGATCCGAGATCCCGATCAGGCCACACGTGTGATTCAGCTTCCTACATTTTACTATCGCGTATTTCGAGCGTTTACCGTTTATTTCGAGCGTTACCCGTTTATTTCGAGCGCTTATCGTTTATTTCGAGCGTCGATCGTTACCCTGCAGAGTTTGAGAGAGTGGAGGAGACGAGAAAAGGCGAGAAATCGAGAGAGGGAGAGACGAGAGGAGAAAGTCGTGAGAAGAAGCGTGTCGAACGTGGTAGAAGGGAAAGAGCATGAGAAAGGCCGTCATAGGCCCACCGCGACGTAAGTGTGGTTTATTCCCATTTTTTCGAAACCCCCAATTTACCCGATTTTCCTTCCCGTGACCCCCGAATTTGTTACTCAGTGCGTATTCAAATTGTCGCCCCGTCATCGCGCGACGGAGAACACGCGGTCCCGTCGCGCCATTTTGTGCCCCGTGAGTTTCGGCGGCCATTGCCGTGCGTGCGCGAGCAGTGGTGCTCCTTCGCGATCCAGTTCAGTGTAGGATTTTTTACCGATTTTTCCCTGAGTAACTCTTCTGTTTTTTTTTATTATTCAGTATTTTCTTTTGCGTTTTGGTGCCGAGGTATTTTTAAGAGCCAGAGACAGTGCCCCCACCCCCTGCGTGTGTCCATCCCCGCCGACGGCTAGCCGCGCGTCGAGAGTTCCTTTTTTTTGTGATTCTTTTTCAGTTTCATTTTATTTCATTTTCCGTTTATTATTTTCATCACCGCGTTTCTTTCATTTTTTTTCTTTATCGGTGTTGCTCCCGCCTGAGCAACTGGCGCCCAAAAATTCCCTTTCTATCTTTTTTCTTTCGAGTTCGATTTCTTAGACCGACCAGTGCCGGCCAGCCACCCCGTCTACCCCACTTCCACTACTACCTGTTCCGCAGTGTGTCACTGGGTGCCACCCGAGCGATCTGTTTGAATCGCGTCCTCGCCGGGGCCGTCGTAGCGGCCGCAGCAAACCCCGCCGGTACTGCCGCACCGCGCGGGTGAGTGTCAGCGCCACATAGCGGCAGTTACATTCAGGATGCATGCGAGCGTGCTGTGTTACCCCTATGCGCCTAATCACACAGCGGCGACACCTACCGCCCATGTCTTGCAATATTTGAGCGTCGTTCCTCCCATCTGACATTAGCCCCTCTGGCCCAATCCAGTAGTGCATGCAGTATATATCGCTATATAATAAACAATTGAGTAATTCTTCTGTCCGTGATTTCTTTGTTTCTTTTTTTTTTCATCGATCTTTCTTCGCAGGTTAGGGGTTATCGTAACTTCACAAATTTTCATAGTAGAAATAATAAAGTACACAGTACTAAAAATAAAATAAAATTGAGAAATTTGTTTTTCTATTCTTCCTTGACACTTTTTTTTCCATCTGTTTCCATTGCTCTGAAATTTTTATTATGTCCATTGTTAATTCTATTTTATTTCTGTTTTCCAAGCTCTCCAAAATTCTCTCTGCTTTTAAACCTTCTTTTAATATCCTCTGTTTCCATTGTTCTCCAACATTTTTATTTTATTTGTTTCCATCAATCTGCCATATTCATGTTCATCGATGAAACTTTTTCAATTTTATCTCAGTTTTCCAAGCACCCTTCAAAATTCTCTCTGTTTTCAAACCTTCTTACAATTTCTTCTGTTTCCATTCGTCTCCGACATTTCTATTTTATCTGTTTCCATAGATCTGCCATTTTCATGTTCATCGATAAAACTTTTTCAATTTTATCTCAGTTTTCCAAGCTCCCTTCAAAATTCTCTTCGCTTTCAATCCTTACTATATCCTCTGCTTCCATTGTTCTCCGACATTATTTTTGTTTCACATCTGTTTCCATCGCTCTGCCAGTTATGTGTCCATCCGTAATACTTTTTAAATTTTTACTTTATCCTCCAACCGACAAAACTTTGGACGAAGCGACTTGTCAGAATGCACAATATGTATATTCGTTTTTATTGTTTTTCCTATATGAGTCAGGTTCTTTTCGAAGCAGCATTTATTCAAAGTTCACTCGTCGAAGCAGCATTCATTCAACGTCCACTCATCGAAGCAGCATTCATTCAACGTTCACTCGCTTAAGACATATTCAAAACTTATAATGACTGTGAAGGACGGGCGGAATGCGCTGACATCTGGTCAAGGCTACGTCGAGCCGCGCTTGGAAACTGTACAATGCGCAGACATTTGGTCTAGGCTACATAGAGCCGCGCTTAAAATCTCCATAATGCACTGTGATTTGGTCAAGGCTCTATTAAGCCGCCCTCAAGACTCTACGATGGGCTGCCAATTTGTCATGGCTACATGGAGCCGCGCTGAACAATCACATGATGCGCTGACATTTCGCTGACACTGTACTCAACTGCGCCCAAGGACAACCAGCATGTGCCGCAGCTATTTGATACTTTCAAAGTCTTCTCACATCAAATTTACATACAGTGGTCACGTTTTACGATATTGAATCGATAAACAATAGTACATTATAACACTCGTATGAAAAATTGTTTTCGTGATTTGCACGAAACTCACACACGTCAGAAAACAATTTTTCGTACGAGTATCGTATAAATTTTTATGTCACAATGTGCGCATTCCATGCACAGCGTGTCATAAAAATCTTAATAATTACGAATAATCAATTTGAAAAAAAATGTATTAATGAATCGTAGGGTCAAGTCAATTGATTTTATTATGGGAAGTCTTTTATTTTTCCTACTAATTCCTGTTAATTTTTTTACAGTTGACTAATAATTCTTATTAATTTAAACAGATGACTAATAATTTAATTAGCTTTTCGAGACTTTTTTAGCTTTTATTGTTATTATACTTCGGTCATATTACATACTGCAAAATGCTCTTTCAAGGTAGGACGTACGCGAGCGGAAACCTTATCGTTCGCGCAGGCATGCCGAACCGTTAGATGGCGTGTTACATCTATTCTCATAACAAAAAGCTACACGAGATTTGGTTCCGCGACATCGCAGTGTTATTGACTTACCTGGATCCATCGACATATAGATATGGACCTATAATACTGCGAGAAAAAGTGAAATCGTAATAGAAAGAGAGGAGACTAGGTGATTTTATTTTTCTCTCTCCCTTTTCCGTGAGAGATAGAGTGAAAAAGGGATAAGCCCACCTAGTCTCTTCTTCTAATACGATTTCACTTTTTCTCGCAGTATTATCGGTCCATATACATATGTCGATGCCTGGATCACGGTCTTATAGCGGATGGTGTCACCTGACCTGCTCAGTTCTCCTCCGTCTCAGTTCACCGCACTTTGATGCCAATCCCCGCAGTACCGACCGAGCCCTGACGCGTCGACCAGTGGGTCTCAATGCGCGGCTCCCCATGTAATCCACGGTTCATGTGAGACCCACTGTTCGACGCGTCAGGGCTCGGTCGGTACTGCGGGGATTGACATCAAAGAGGGGTGAACTGAGACGGAGGAGAACTGAAAAGGTGAGTTGACACCATCCCATGCATAGAGCCCGTATAGGAGTGTCCAGACGGTCCAGACCAGTTTATAAGACCATGTCGTGGACGTCTTGTTCGAGGTAAATGATTTCAAACATTGGCGGACGTGGAGAAAATTATATCGAATTATCTTTAAAAAGTATGAAATTAAAATTAAAATTAAAAAATTTAAAAAAACTCCCGGCTGGAGTAAAAATCGAACACAAAAAAAATTAAAACAAAAAAAAAGTAATCTGATCGATAGCATGAATAAAATTCATTAATCTAAAAAAAATACAACAAATTAATAAATTTAAAATGGGCCCAACAAATTAGTGAATTTAAAAGAACGAAGTAAATAAATAAGTTCAAAAAGGATGAAATAATTCAAGAAGTCATCTTAGTTTATTCATAGTTTAAATTATGATCGTTCGTTTGTATGAGTTGAATTTTTTGAATCGTGGTAATTTCCTCACTGCCCACAATTCAGTCGGGAGACGCCATTCATTAAACATAAAGATGATATAGGATATAGATGTTCGACGATACGGAAGAAAACGTCCCCCGACTTATGTTTAATGAATGACGTCTCCCGACTGAATTGTGGGCAGTGAGGAAATTACCACGATTCAAAAAATTCAACTCATACAAACGAACGATCATAATTAAAACTATGAATAAACTAAGATGACTTCTTGAATTATTTCATCCTCTTTGAACTTATTTATTTACTTCGTTCTTTTAAATTCACTAATTTGTTGGGTCTACTTTAAATTTATTAATTTGTTGTATTTTTTTTAGATTAATGAATTTTATTCATGCTATCTATCAGATTACTTTTTTTTTGTTCTAATTTTTTTGTGTTCGATTTTTACTCCAGCCGGGAGTTTTTAAAAATTTTTTTAATTTAATGATTCATGACTAATGCTATCGACGCTCTCCAAGAAGATATTGAGCTTTTTGATTATATTGAATCAGTTGATATAAAAATGTTATCGAGTGATTGGATGAAGCGGGGAAAAACGTTTCATCTACGACTATCCAAAAGTCCTGGTCGCAGCTCTACGGGGGATATGAGCCACCTGAACCAGAATTTGAAGGACCGACTAACACAACATTTTTGGAATTACTTCATCAAACAAGGATGTTCGAATACGCCATTGCACCAGTAATAGAGTGCTGGCTTCGTACGGAAATTGACGAGATATATACAGATGACGATCTTTGTTCGTTCATGACGTGTGACCAAAATTTTGCTTCCGACAAAGAAAATGCTTCATCACCCAAAGAAAACTTGACGCCAACAAAAGTGAAGAATGCATTGTCAATGAGTATCAGATACTTTCAACGACTCCCCGACTTCCCACGAGAAGATCTGATGGCTTTTCGTCGAGTAAGACGCAGAGTATCGTTAAAAGTAACCAGGTATCAAAAAGACGAGTAGTATTTTACGTAAACTGTGATTGTAGCTGTAACCTTTTTTAAAAACCTGTAATCAAAATCGATTTTTTATCGAACTAATCGAAATATCGATTTTTTTGTAAAAGAGATTTCATTTTTCTTTTTTTTTCAGATTGGAAACCATTATCATATATTCAAATTTCGGAAAAACTCGAATTTTTGCAAAATTTGAAAAAAAAAAAATATTAGGAACCCGCTGCGCACTTCAATTTTATAAAAAAAATTCTTCAATTTCAATAGAGTATCTAAGAAAAAAGTTCCATCCGAAAAAAGGGGGCAAATAGCAGTTAGCTCTTGATAAAAAAAATGGTCGGGGGAGGGGGAGGAGGGGTCTTAAATATCATTAAAAAAATGAGTGAGGTCGTAAGATAAAGATTAAGAAATGACTGTTGTAGGTCTTTAACCGTTGAGGATGTAGCAGCAAGAAGCGAAAGAGATTTCGGAATTTTTTTTTGTTCATGAAAATTAAAACTTTAAAAAAAGCTCGGATTCATAAAAGATGCATAATTTTCCGCAAAGATACAGTAATTCAAACATATTCGGATCTTTTTTATCGATAAAAATAACGAAAAAAATTATCCCTCAATTGAGTCAAACATTTGACAGCTGCGAACACGCAGAAAAAAAAATCGCAGCAACTCGGGATTTGGCACGGTTGTAAATGACAGTATTAACTAGGAAATGCTGGGTCCACGTTTGAGATTATATTTTTTACACAATTGCGGCTACATAACTAAGGAATGACAGAGAGCCATTTTTTTTACATGTTTTTGAAGTGTGAATACTGCGAAGAAAAAAAATCTCGTATAAGTATTTTTACGAGGATAATTTTATCTTTCCAATGATATTCAAGCAATTGTATGATCATTATTTCAGGAGATACAGGCGCTTGACAAAAAATGTGTTTTTTGCTTTGGGACTAAACAACTTAGACAAAAAAAATCGCACGGCAATAAATAAAAAAGCATTTTCTACAGAAATAAACAAGCTATCGAATGTTTTGAATACATTTTCTGTGTAAAATTTGTCGAACGCCGCGCACCTTCCCGAATTTTCATAAAAATTGAGACGACAGTTTTTTGTTTGTTTCGGCCCTTGGCACAGAGCAGCACGGCATGATAAAAATTGTTAAACCTCCGATTCGAGAAGTCAAAGATTCAAGCTAATGAACAAGTTGTGAATTATCTGAATCCGACTATTTTTCGCGGAGATACAGATGCCTGAAATCTCGACAAATTTCGACTGTTCTCAAGTGGTCCTTTAATTTTTTTGATGAGTGTATTACGCTTTACCGTTCCTCCATACATTAATCAAATTTGTCGTCGATAAGTTATGAGTATGCCTGTTCTGTTACCATTTTTCCGTGTTCGTTCCGTATATTTACATTTCTTATATTCATTTGTTTCATTATTTTACCAGCTCGGTTGTGACAAGACATTAATGTCACAAACTCATAAATGTTCGGTCATGACAGTAGGCTTCGAAAAATAATGGAAGTGTATATGGTGTGTTCCACGGCTAATCGCATGGTGGAAACCCGACCGGTCTTCGATTCGGATAAAAAAAATTTCCTTTAAAGTGCGTCATAAAAACAGCATATGATAATTTTTTCAGATTTTTACCCTAATTTTTTTTCCAGTTATGAATTCCTGAAAATTCGATCCAAAAAAATTTCAAATGCAAATATCTCCTAGACGGAATATTCAAATTCGATTGCACGTGCGTCAAAATTTGCGTTTTGAACTGCTCTTTTAGAATTAAATTTTGTGAAAAAAATTTGATTCCAAAAAAAAAAATTTTTCACGTTTTAAAAATTCAAATTGATCTTTTGAGGAAACCCCATTTTTGTTTTTTTTCAAATTTTTTTCCCAAATTCCGTATTCAATTGCGAAAATATTGAGCCCTTACCGAGAATGGGCAATTGACATCTACTATTTTTCCGTGATTTTTAAGTTTATTAAAATCGGGAAACGTATACAGTATCTTCGGAACGGAATATTTCCAATTAAATCGTAAGCACGTTATAATGTGCGTTTTGAACTGCTCTTTCAAGGAAATATATCGAAAGAAAATGCAAATACATTTTTATTCGTTTTTTCACGTTTCAACTACTCAAACCGACTTCTAAAAACTCCATGCGTGTGATTTTTTCAAAAAATTTATTCTCAAGTTATTTTCGCAATCGCAAAAATTATGAGCTCTAGTGGGAATGGAGAAACAAAATTTACTGTTTTTTCGGCAATTTTAAAGTTTCATAAACTTAAAAACTAGAAATTGTAAGGAATATACCATTATTACCTATAGATAACAATTAAAATGAAAACCATTGATGGATTCCCAAGTATGAAAACTTCATTTATTCATTATTTTAAGTTTTTAGGATTGTGAAAGATCGGGATTCACCCGATGATGAATAATCTTTGACCCGAACTTGTTTGTTCAGTTCAGGGATAATACAATGTATTTTTTGCGTTGCCGGTATCCATATACTCGCGTTAAAACGTGATTCCAGCTGTTGCCTAGCTTCGTCATGATCAGCTCGCGGCTAAAATTTGATATCTATATTTTTTAATGTAGTGGGTCCCGAAGCCCATTCAAATAAACCTTGTGGTGTGGTTATTTCTCGGTCCGGTCGTAATTGGAGACTTGCTCGGGCTGCCATTCTTTTAACTGTTCCCCCTACACCGTCACACGGGCCTTTACCATGGGCGGTGGCAAAAAAGTGCCATTCAGCTTGAATGCCGAAATCTTCCCGATGGTAATACAAGTTGACGAAATTTTTGAAATTTTTAAATTGTTGCGGTGCACCATCCGAAAAGTAATATATTTTTGTTGGTTGCGACAGTGTCTTAATAAATTCTATGATTATTTGGCAATAAACATTAACCGCTACTGCATCATGAGTTAGGCAATCGGATAGTATCACCAGGATGCGATGATTAAGCACATCATTCCGTCGAAAATAAACCACAACTGGAAATACGGTTGCTTGATTGTTATTCCAGTGGAATCCTGGTGCGGCATCCGGAACAACAAACGCGTAATTTTCGGCGAAATCGCAAACAACTAAATATTCATTCTCTTCTAACGATTCTTTTAAGTTTCTGAAGAATTTTGTTTGTTCCTTCGCAATAAACGAATGCGGTAATAATATTTTCAATTGATCGCGAGAAATCGTCAACGAAATCAGTTGAAGATTTTATAACGGTCTCGAGACTCGTACGAAGGCGTTTGACCCAATGCTTATAGCTAATCTCATCGATGTCGTTGTTCTCGAATGCGATTGTCAATGTATCTTTTAAAAAATCCATACTCGGACAATTAGCGCATTTGCTAAAATAACACTGCGTTGAAGCGTTTCCACAGATGATCAAATTTAAAAAATCATCGTAGTTTCGCAGCAATGTTTGTGAGCCCAGTGTGAGCAGCGACAAATTTCCACCTACAATGAAAAATATCGATAACTTGAAATCTGTCAACACATTGACTGATACCAACCGGTCGTGATATTTACCTGATATCATAAGTTTGACATTCTGATGAATTGAGCAGACACAAATGGTGTGTGTGCCACTTGAGCCTGCCAAAACACAATACTTCGGTCGCAAAGAGGAGAATATCGAAAATCCTATGCGATCATCAGGATACCTCGATCGATAACATTCATACTGTTGTGCCCCAGAATTTCGGAAAGAATATTTAGTTGCGGCATTCGACATTCCTAAGGGAGTGTCGAAAGCCGTGGTCATCACTCTGTAAAAAGGTGGCTCGATCGATGACCCGATCGATTGTTCGCTGTTTGCAGCCATTGCGCCAGCACAGTCTTGCTGGCGCAGCACCGTTGGCTAATTCCAAAGCGGGTGCAGCGACCGAGTCGACCTACTAACCCTCAGATCAGGGATAAATTAATGACCGGAGTGATGATCAACGTCAGTCAAGTTTTCGGATCAAGGTGGAATCGCTGTTCGAAGCGAGACTCCCGAACCGCGGTAGCTACACTCTTCCACGGGTGCTTAGGATCTGCCGGCTACGCACGGTTCGGTAACGGTACAAGTCGGTACCGATAATTGTAAAGAAACATTGTAATCTTGTAATAAAAACCAACACACAAACTAATTCTACGTGAATTCCAATTCTTCGACGGTGAAAGATCCCCAAAAATAAATAAATAAATGAAAACGCCCTCCCTTCCCGTTCCATCACAGTAAAACGGTCGGTGGGCACAACATTTTGGTGGCAGCGGTGGGATCTGCCGTAGTAGAATCAGTGCGTGTAAACGGTGAACTTATAAGTACAGACGGTCGGTGTGCGCGTGAGTCAAACGCAGGCACACACACGAAACCCAGTAGTGAGACCCGACACGCAGACGTCGGTGTAATCGCTGGTACAACTCAACCAAGGCCGGTGGCGAGTTGTCGGAGAAGAGGGAACGAAGCCAGTAGCCGGGGACAGGGTTAAATTCCGTTGCAACCACATAGGAAAAAAGGGGTTAAAATGGAAAACAACGATCGTCCTCTTCATCCCCGTCGGGGCCACTCTGAGGAGAGTCAGCTCCCGTCGGACGGAGTGGGGGCTATGGCCAGCCTGGAGGCTGCCCTCGGAGATATTACAATGCGGACGAGAAACGCACTAGCGCAGCGGCTTTCCCCGCGGGGTGGATTACCCGGGGAGAGGCAGGCTGCCCTTGCGGAGAGCCTACGGGGCCAGTTTGGAGTCAACCCTCGACGGGGAACGTCCTTCATCGAATACAGCGACGGGGAGACGGACCTGCACCCCCCACGCGGAATATTCTCCCGTGAGGTGTCGGAGCAAATGATCGACGATGAGATAGGTGCGATGATGCGTGACACGATGCCGACCGGGAGGGGGGCTGCAGGGGGCGGTCGTGGGGCAATACCCCGCCGCACGACGCGACCGCCTGAGCTACTGCCGCCGCGGGACGACGGGGGAGCGCAACTCGACGAAAGGGATGCCATCGCGGCGATGCAACGGGAGTTGGACCGACGACGGGATCGGTTATCGCGAGGGTCCACGGGGGCGCAACGAGACCTTACCGCGATACTGCGGGAGGTAAACAGCGACCCGTATGAGCTGATACGGGCACTACAGGCCCGAGTAGCGGAGTTAGAGGCGAATGTAAGTCAGCGTAGGGCGGAAGCAGGTACTCCGCGAGACGCTGGGTCGTCTGCTCCACGACAAGGAGGGATGCTGACGTTGGAGGCAGCCCTCAAGACCGTGCTGAAATTCCATGGAGGGGGGCCCGACGAGCTGGATGCCTTCCTCTACTCCTGCGAGACGGTTCAAAGGAGGGTGCACTGGGAGGATCAGGGCCTGTTCTTGGAGTTGATATTGTCGAGTCACATCACCGGAAGGGCCTCACAAGAGTTGCGGCACAAGAATATTTATACTGTCAAGGAGTTGCGGACGGAGCTGGAGGCGCTCTACGGTCAGCGCAAGTCGCTGTCGGCCCTCCAGGTGGAGTTCCACTCCCTGCGGCAGGGCGCCGAGGAAAATGTCGCCGCATATGCGGCTCGCACCGAGAACCTTACCACGCAATTGGTAACTAAGTTGACCGAGAACGTTGCATCAGAGAGGGATGCTCGTACGCTCGAGGATTCTACGCGGAAATGCGCGCAGGCTATCTTCGAGAATGGACTGCAGGGGCAGGTGCAGATGCTCGTGAGGGCGAGGAACTACTCCACCCTCCATGAGGCCGTGACCGGGGCGAAGGAGATCGAGAACCTGGTCAACCCAAGAGGTTTTGGGGGGTCACGGAACCACACCACACGTAAACCTACGACCCCGCAGGGAAAAGTCGACGAGAAAAGGCGCTGCTACAACTGCGGGGAGCCGGGGCACCTAAGTCGAGACTGTACGCAAAAATCCAAACGTACAATTCTACCGCAGGCGGCCAAGGCCGTGGACCAGGTCGAAGTTTTTTGCAGGTATTGCAAGAGGTCAGGACATGTCGCTCGGGACTGCAGGAAGCGTCGATGGAACCAGCGGAGAGGCAGCGGAAGCGGCGGAGAGAAATCCCAATCCGACGGAGGAGGGTCCAGCGACGAACAGGGGGCCGGACGCGAGTCCCAATCATACACTGATACGGGGGTAGTGGGGAAGAGGACCATAGGAACCTTGGACGTACTAACGTTATCGGTTGGAGCTGTTCCAGCTCCCCTGCAAACGTTCCCGATCACTCTGTGTGCCGGCAGCGCAGTCAGTGATTTCGTAGTCGAGTCAGCGGATGCCGTCGAAGGACTACTGACCCTGAAGGCCGATACGGGGGCTCAGTGCTGCGTCATCAGGGCAAGCAGCCTGCTGCCCGAAACAGCGGTTAAGGACTGTAACGTGGAGCTTATGGGAATTTCCGGTCGGAAGTTCAGACCGAAGGGTGTCGTGGAACTGACTCTCAATTTACCCGCAGTCAACGTTAAACACCCTTTCTTTGTCGTAACCGACGAGTTAGCGTTGCAGGTACCTGGGGTACTGGGGATGGACTTTCTCAGAAAACATAACGTTGATATCTACGGCGGCGAAAAGATAAAAATCTACGGTCATGAGATGCCGCTGATCGACGGAAGGGTGACCGAGGAGTCACCCCCGCGTCGTAAAACAATGAGCCACACGAGAGTGGAAAGTAAATTCGTTGGCGTCGTGGAAATACACGCAGCGGTACCTAACGTCACCGTGGGGTCAGGCGACACACCCACGGGGGGAAATAATCGTATAACGGGCTTCGGCAACGCGGACGGGAGCACGTGTTCGGTGCACCGTCTCATAACGCAACCCGAGCCGGTAGACGGTAGCACGGCAAAAGCGCCAGAAGAACGCATAGCGCACACGAGCGCAGAGGCCGATTGCCAAAGATTGCTGAGTTTGCAAAAACCCTCCGAAGCTGGTTCGCGAATATCGTCGCGCGGGAGCGACAGAGACAGCGACATCGGTCCGCCACTCAAGAGGAACAGGGACGGCGACGCCCGCGTCGAGCACGGAGACGCAAGAGGCAGCAAGCTCCATACGTCGCATGTGAGCGACGAAGACATCGGCGGGGGGACCGTGAAAGGCTTGGGCAGCGGCGATGGCCGCACTCTCCCCGACGATAGAAGCGCGCGGGGCATCACGACCCCCTCCCACGGTCCGACAAGGGTTGAAGGGGCACTGTGGGGTGGGGAGGTACACCCCCTCATGCCTAAGCCGTCTGAGGAGGCGCTAAGAAAATCGGTTGGTTGGTAAAATGGTCGAGGCGTATAAAAAGGAAAAAAAAATATATGTATATATTCAGGGAACAGATGGAAGAAACAATTTGATAATATCGCGCCAGTTGCAATCAGGTGGTGTACGCTGGGTGAGTTAACGGTGGTAACCCCGGCCTGTGCTAGCTTGCACTCGTCAACAAAATTCCACGGCGACTCCGGTCACAACTGTGTCGGTGGGCCTCGGGGCCACCAACCTGGTGGAGGTGCGCGCGTGAGAGAGAGAAGGAGAGCCTCGTGACGATCTCACGAGACAGCTGGGTCAGCGTTGCGCCCGTTACCCCCTAGCGTTGCGAAATCCTGGTGTGAGGAGATAAGTAGGAGTAAAAATTAATTTCTAAAATTGTCAATGAATTTTTACTTTTTAGGGGGGAGGAGTGTTGTGCCCCAGAATTTCGGAAAGAATATTTAGTTGCGGCATTCGACATTCCTAAGGGAGTGTCGAAAGCCGTGGTCATCACTCTGTAAAAAGGTGGCTCGATCGATGACCCGATCGATTGTTCGCTGTTTGCAGCCATTGCGCCAGCACAGTCTTGCTGGCGCAGCACCGTTGGCTAATTCCAAAGCGGGTGCAGCGACCGAGTCGACCTACTAACCCTCAGATCAGGGATATATTAATGACCGGAGTGATGATCAACGTCAGTCAAGTTTTCGGATCAAGGTGGAATCGCTGTTCGAAGCGAGACTCCCGAACCGCGGTAGCTACACTCTTCCACGGGTGCTTAGGATCTGCCGGCTACGCACGGTTCGGTAACGGTACAAGTCGGTACCGATAATTGTAAAGAAACATTGTAATCTTGTAATAAAAACCAACACACAAACTAATTCTACGTGAATTCCAATTCTTCGACGGTGAAAGATCCCCAAAAATAAATAAATAAATGAAAACGCCCTCCCTTCCCGTTCCATCACAGTAAAACGGTCGGTGGGCACAACAATACACTTCCTTGAGATTCGATAGGATCAGCCGTTTCTGAGCATGGATTTTCTCCCCAGCGTTGTTCCGCGTGGAGACAAAATCTTTCATACCGGGCATATTGACGCTTACTTCGTCGTCTTTGTAGAACTCGACGATCTTTGATTTTATCGCTGGCGATAATTTTTTACCTGAAAAAAAGGTTTCATCTCGGACTTTAAAATGTTCGAAATAATGGAATGCAATAGTGAATAATCACACGATAATAGTCACAACGATTTGACAATTGATAATTTACAGTCAGTTATCCACATCCAGCTGTAAAATATCCAACAGTTGAAATTCATTAATAATAATCAGCAAATAATTGATAAATGTCAGTTACCGAGTCTCGATTCTGGCGCTGATAATATCCCACTTGTTTCAGCCAGATTTTTAGCCGTACGCACCATGTGTGCGGTAGCCCCCATCATATTTATAATTTTATCGTGACTCCATGGCATTAGAGTCAAAATTTGAATTTTTTGTGCCCCGGTTGTCTTTTCGTCATCGAATTTTGATTTTAACCTATACAGCATCTCAGCGCAGTCCCCAGCCGAGAATTCGAGGTTCGAAGGCTCAATTGATGCAGCACCCCATGATCTCTTTAAACTAATACTCATTTGGTCGACCTTATCTGCTACCCACTTTTCATTGCACAATTTTTTGACTGGAATTGGCGATTGATCCAATAACTGTAAGCCCTCGTTGATGATTGGTAATCTCGTTTCGATACTCAATTGAGATAATTGATCGAGGCTTAATATATCATCGTTTTGACTATCACTTCTTTGACTCGGATTAGGTATAGTCTCTGCAAGCAATAAAATGATCATTTGTCTAGCAGAAGGAGTCATATTATGAGGTACGTTGGTATTTCATGATGATTAAATTATGTACTTGAGTATAATACCTGTTCGATCATCAATAACGACATCGCCGGCTTTTTCCATATTTGACAGCCGCTTTCTGCAAGCTGTACAAATATAAGTGGGTTCGGCCAATTGACATTTTTCTCGTAACTTTTTCGTTGCTGGGCGCAAACTGCTCCTCCTTAGATGATTTTTTAATTTCAATGGATGTTAGCAGCGATCGGGAACTTTAGGCGCCATATTCGATGTTACGATTTCCAACAAAAATAAACTAACACATAAATTAATTTTATAAAATAATAGATAAGACGACGTATTCAATTTACACAGTGCAGTCCGATAAATGTGATTTTAAACTTACCGCAGGTTGTTCATAATCACGGAAAGACAATTTCATTGATTTCACCGTCACCAGTTATATTTAAATTCAAACTTAGCGCAGTAATATCGCAGAAAAAGAAGTCAAAGCGGCTGCACCACACACTACCGCGCGCCATGTTCTCACAATGAGTACTCATATTCGCCACGCGCGACGCGCGCGCTCGTTTGCGGCTCATTCTGAACACATCGCGCTCGCCCTCGACGTCCCAGTGTTCGTGGAGATCGTTACGTGGTCGATAGAGCTACGCCACTATATCTATATGGGGCATTCCACATCAACACGACCACTTCGAAACCTTAATATCTTGAATTTTTTTGCAATCGACGTATGATATAGTACTCTTCAAACCAAAAATATTGATATTTATTAATTCATCGTGGCATGTATGGGGGTCAAATTACAGGCAAATGCGATTTTTGCTTGTTTTTTCTCGCTGATTTTATTACATGGAAATAGTGTGTCGGAGCGGAAAATTGCTGGGAATCAATTTTGTGGTGTTTATTGCAAGGATAACGAAAAAAAAAGTTGGAAGGCAAGATTTTATATTTTTCATGGAAAAAAACCAATTTTGAAAATATAAGTTGATTTTTCGACGATTATGACATTTTTAAAAAATTTGAAATATTTTTTTTTGGATTCCTCGAACTTTTTCCAAAAGGAGTACATCTTTTTCCAGATGGAGAAATTCAATCTAAAGGCTCAGCAAAAAAAAAGAAAATTGGAAAAAAAAACAATTTATGCAAAATTTGAAATAAAAATGTTATATAATGCGAGTATATTTCTCAATATCTATTTACAAAATATTCGCACCTTTAAGCGATATAATAAGTCGTCTAAGATTCAAATATTGCAAATCAGAAATTTCTTCTGATTTTTTCCATGGTCGAATGTATTTTTCCTCGAGGTTGTCTTCCGCGACAGAAAATTTAGACTGTGTAGACTGTGTATCCCGAGGATACACAGTCCACGATGGTCGAGTTCTGAATCGGGCCGCTAGGCACGCTATTTTACTTTTTCCCTTTGCCAGATTCTTCCTTCTTTTTGAAATTCTAGGCTTCTTCAGCAAAAGAGAATTTCTTCTCCAGCATACAATCTCGTGATGTAGGGATAAATACATGGTTTTTCCCATGGTATCCCGAAGATACACAGTCTACATTTTCTGTCACAGAAGACAGCCTCGAAGAAAAATACATTTAACCGTGGAAAAAATCAGAAGAAATTTCTGATTTGAAATATTTGAATCTTAGACGACTTATTATATCGCTTAAAGGTGCGAATATTTTGTAAATAGATATTGAGAAATATACTCGCATTATATAACATTTTTATTTCAAATTTTGCATAAATTGTTTTTTTTTCCAATTTTCTTTTTTTTTTGCTGAGCCTTTAGATTGAATTTCTCCATCTGGAAAAAGATGTACTCCTTTTGGAAAAAGTTCGAGGAATCCAAAAAAAAGTATTTCAAATTTTTTAAAAATGTCATAATCGTCCAAAAATCGATTTATATTTTCAAAATTGGTTTTTTTCCATGAAAAATATAAAATCTTGCCTTCCAACTTTTTTTTTCGTTATCCTTGCAATATACACCACAAAATTGATTCTTAGCAATTTTTCGCTCCGACACACTATTCCCATGTAATAAAATCAGCGAGAAAAAACAAGCAAAAATCGCATTTGCCTGTAATTTGACCCCCATACATGCCACCATGAATTAATAAATATCAATATTTTTTGTTTTAAGAGTACTATATCATACGTCGATTGCAAAAAAATTCAAGATATTAAGGTTTCGAAGTGGTCGTTTTGATGTGGAATGCCTCATATACAGAGTGTCCCAATAACTATTAGGACCTCAGATATCTTCGAAACTACTAGGTTCACAGAACGATTTGCTGGATCAAAATTGCACAGCACGAAGAGGGCCATCCAATGATACCAAAGTGCCTACTCCCACCCCCACCCCCAGCCCAGGGGGTGGGGCAACTTTAAAATCTTAAATAGAGACCCCCATTTTTTATTGCAGATTCGGATTCCCCATAAAAAAATACGTAACTTTTATTTCAAAATTTTTTTTCGATTCGTGATAGATGGCGCTGTAATCGCAAAAAAATCCCCGAAAGTACAGGAAGGCGATAATACTTACAGTTTCGGTGGTAAATCAAATTACTACGTTCATAGTAAGTGTTCGAAATGACGACCATTAGTATCAATGCAACATTGAATTCTTTTTTCGATTGATTGACCTGCAAGTTTAACAGCGTCGGAACTTTTTGATGCACAGGCTGTAATTATTCTTTGTTGCATATCTTCACGTGTAGTTGGTACTTCCTTGTAAACGTTATCTTTTAACGTTCCCCATAGAAAGAAGTCTAAAGGCGTTAAGTCTGGGGAACGAGCTGGCCACGATATTGGACCGCCGCGTCCAGTCCAACGATTTCGAAATTTTATTTCTAGTTGCTTTCGTGCAACCAATGAATAATGTGCTGGACATCCATCATGTTGATACCACATGGATTGTCGTGTAAATAAAGGCACCTCTTCTAGCAAAGGTTCCAATGTATCTTTGATAAAATTATTGTAGGTGTTGCCATTCAAATTTCCATTGATAAAAGAAGGACCAATAATTTTAGCACCTATGATTCCGCACCATAATATATATAATAATATCAGACCACTAAATCTGGTCAGTGCATATCACTCAGATCGTGATTTGAACCAAATAAGGAAGAGGAACGATTCTTTTTTGCGCATAAGTGCCGAAAATATGAATTTGTTTATAAGGATTTGTTAATAAAATTGACAAAAATATCGGACAACAAATTCCCGTCAGTGAACATCTCAAGTATCAGAAATTGGAGATAATTACAAAAAAAAACGATTATTTTCACTGCATAAGTGCCGAAATTATGAATTTGTTAATAAGAATTTGTTACTAAAATTATCAAAACGATCGGACAACAAATTGCCGTCAATGAACATCTCGAACATCATAAATTGAAAATATTTACGAGAAAAACGATTGTTTTCAATGCATAATCGTCGATTATAAGAATTTGTTTATATAATTTGTTGATAAAATCAACAAATATCATCATATTTGAATTTTTCATAATTAGGTAACATTTCTGCAGAATAATCCAGCGTTTCCAATGTAAAAATATACTCCAACTGCGAAGAATCTATGATTCTGACAATTTGTTCGTTTAATTCGTTAACAACAATGAACTTCATCTAGCGAAATTTTTTTCTTCTCGTAGGGCATCCTCCCCCACTAGATTCGAGTGATGGTGAACGTAGAAAAATTTTTCACACTGAACTAAAGCAGAAAAACGAAAAAAATGCGCTATTTTGTGCTATTTACAGTTAAATAACAGGTTTATTGAACAAAAATTAAAAAATCGGTTTCCACAATTCTCTGAAGACTTTAATGCTGAATTTTTTGAAAGAAAAAAATCAAAGCTCGGTTGAGAATTGCACCCTACAGATTGATATAAACCTCGTTTTTCTGTTTCATCCCACTGTGCGACGCTTCGTTCGAAAGTTATAGCTTTTTTTCTTAACAACCGGGAAAACATTTACGGGTTTTTTGTGACAAAAAAATTAATAACTCCCGAACGAAGCGTCGGCCCAAAAAGTTCAAGGTGGCTAAATTTTCGTTTTTGTTCAAGGAGTTAAAAAAAAAATACATTTAAAAAATTAAGGGTACATTTTTTGTTTTATTTCATTTTTAATTTTTAATTGTTTATAAATAATTGTTGAATTTGTGCAACATAATAAATGTCAATGTTTTCATTGTATAGAACGTTCAAAAACGAAAAAAAAGACCCGTGGTTTTTCGAGTTATCATTAACCGTTGCTGAGATATATCGATTTAAATGACCGAATGTGGTCAATACTTCAAAAACTTCATTTGACTGTATTTCAAAAGTGGGGGCTTAAAATAAAAAACGCCGAAATACGTGACTCTTTATTTTCAACTCATATTAATGAAAAAAATTGGGGGGCCAAAATTTTGACCCAACTGTCCGAAGTTGCCGAAATTCCCAGGAATACCCCAGATATAGTGGCGTAGCTCTATCGACCACGTAACGATCTTCACGAAGTACAACGAGCTACGCCGCTATATCTATAACTACGTTTTCAGACAAATGAGCAGTATGAACTGCGAAACCGATCCGGACGGTCGCGTCGCGGAAATTGTAAAAATACAACCAAAAAAATTCGATAACTCGAAATCTAAGCAAGATATCAAGAAATTTCATTGCAGTGTTTCTTCTTATTTTGAGGTGTTCTATACGAAAAGTGCATCAAATCGCGGCGCCACGGATATCGTACTATTCCCAAACAACAGATCTCATTTTTTTTTCACGATGTTGCACCAAATCAATAAAATTGATCATAATCGGGAGTAAAGGGACATAGGAACCCGATATTTTGTAAGAATTTCATAATTGTACTCCGAAAGGAACCCATTGAAATGGTCGTTTCATTTTTCTTTTCTTCGTTAAAAATCAAGTTTTGCTCCGGAATATTTGAAAAGCTATTTGTTTCATGGCTCTTGTCAATAAGTATTTGAGAAGAATCGACAAAAATCCATAATCGATATCGAAGTTAAACAAAAATTAAAACTGAAAATCACATTCTTTTCGATTACTCGGGAAATAATTGGGTTGGAGAGCTGAAATATTCAGGAAAATCGTTTTTTTCAGCGAGGATACAATAGGCCCAGTGTCATTTGAAAACTCGCTGGGCGCAGTTTTGGTATGCTTATCCGGCTGTGCCCTTTATGCAGAGCATATATAATTTTTACCGATTTATTTCAATTTGATTTATCAACGTTTTTTGCCGGATATTCGGCATTTCGGAGCCGTCCGACTTATCCCGACGACAGGAGGCGGGCGACTCCTCGTAGACTCGTTCCTCATATTTCGATCTAATCCACATAGTCCGACGACCACGTGATAGCGGGAGGAGAACACGGCCGTTACAATAAAGAAGGAAGTAGAAAACAATGAAATTCCAAACGTTTGACAGAAATATAAACAGTTTTAAAAGAATGTACAGATCTTTATAGAAGCGCATGCATGGAAATTGTTTTAAAGATTGAATAAGAAAAGAAATCGATATTGATCGTGATTTCGTCTCCGTATTAACCCTCAGTCTGCAACCATGAGTCACTCGTGCCGTGGCGAAAGCTTCTCTTGCTGCTGGCTTGGAAAGAAGGTCTGAGGGCAAGTCCAGAGCATACCCTGAATAAATGTATTAGTCCGTGAACAACTTTAACAGGAGCCGGCCGAAATTTCCGAGAGGGGCGATTGACCCATCATTACAGACCACGTCGCGACGTGAGTTTATTTCTCTGGATTTCGAACTCGCGAACATGAATATGCATGTTTTAACCGTTTGAGTCCCAGGGGATGTTGAAAAAACACTGTCGAAGAATCCCGAACAGCGCGATCGCGCTTATCCGTAAACGATGCTGGGTTTTCTCGACATAAAATCTGAACAGCGCGATCGCGCTGCTTGGGACTCAAACGGTTAAGCTGTCGAACCGACAGGGGGAGAGTAGAAACAATTGATAAAGATTAGAAAACAATAATAGCCCGAAACCGGATAAATATATAAAAATTAAATTCCAGCGAAAGTTGTAGCTAAAAAATACCACACCAACAAATTAGTAAATTTCTTAGATTATTAAGGTCATTAGTTATGAAGCCACGGCTTAATAACCGGAAATAAAATACCTCCTGAAATAAAATACGATTGCATGCTCTATTCGTCACCCAGTCAGCCTTGCGATTGCGATAGAATTGCAAACATGATTGATAAGTTAGGAGAAACAAGTAACGTCCATGCAAAATCCAAGGTAATTAATGAGATTCTAATAAATCACCGATTTAACGGTGTCAAATTATTCTCGTTAACGATCCATATTTTATGAACGGACGAGCTATATCTTTTAGTAGGAATTTCAAGACCTATCCGCCGAATTTACGTCATCGGTAGTATGCCGTTAACGCCGTACTTCGGTAGAAGATCACGAGAAGCGTATCATCGTCGCGTCAACGAGAGCCGGCGAGTCCTCAAACGGGGACTTACCACAGCGAACATTTTTTTACAGGATTCATTTTGGAACTGATCGAACAGTTGAAATCTTTCGCAAATTCCGGCGTGTTCGATAACGGCCCGAGGACTCGAAACTCATCCGGACTGTGACCACCCCTACCGATGATATGTTTTAAGTAGCCGATCCTGGATTTCGAGCACCACGTGTTTGCCAAGCTTATCCAGTACATTTGGTGGGACGTGTAATTGAGGCCAGGCAATTGTTGCTCCGGTTTGTTCCGCTCGAGCCAGACATTGTATGCGAAATAGGCTAGCTTAAAACCGCCGTTGTCCGCGATGTTTTCACCCTGGGTGCTTATTCCATTTAGCTGAAAAAAAACTTAAGCCGGTGAGCTTTCGTGCTTTATTTATGTTATCATTGATATATGGGGTGAATCGCGCCGTTTTGCCTGGCTGAAACCCTTCTATCCCCCACTGCGACTGATGATTTTCTTTCGTATCTTTCACATCCGTAGACCTAACTAATTTTTTTTTTTTTTACTTTTTCGACCACCCCTCCCCCCCCCCCCCCCGACCTTCTTTTTTTTCAAGAGGTAACTGGTATTTGGCCAATTTTTCATTGGATGAAATTTTCTTTTTAGATACTTTATCGAAACTGACGATTTCTTCCCATAGCAATGAAATAGCGCACGTCTGCGTGATATTAAATAAAACATTTATTTGCAAAAATTCGAATTTTGTCGATTTTTTGATATATGATAATGGTTTCTAATCTTGAAAAAGGAAAGAAAGAAAAATAAAATCTATCTTCCACAAAATTGATTTTTGGTTTTTTCCAAAAGACAATGTGATTTCTTTTATTTTCCATCATTTTATTTCATGAAAAAAATAATAATAAGATCGATTGTCCATCGAAAATGATCGAAAAACCGATTTTCATCAAGCTAGTGTAACGTATAACGCTACATCGTTGCCGCTCCAACAGCCTTATGGCCACCGCGGTCAGCTCCGCGATTATCGAAAAATATCGATAAATAGAATAAAATAACGAAAACGAAGCAATGTGACAAATAATACGTCACATCGGCCTTGGAGGCACGCGCGGCGAGCGCTCCTCGAAAAATAGAGAAATCGATAATCGACAACGGCCTTGGGAAGACCGCGGCTAACGCTCCACATAATTCCGAAATTATAATATTTCGGAATTATTTCCAATAATGTGTGAAACGCTACCTCGGTACACGAGATAACCGACAACACCGCAGCGGCCTTGGAGGGCCACGGCCAACGTTTCCGTACGCGTGGCAACGGACAAGACACCGGTAGAGGAGGGGCCTCCGACCAATCAAAGGACTGGATCGAACAGTCGGAGGCACCCGAATTCGTATAAAAGGAGCCACCCGAGAACCGGCAGGATAGTCAAATTATTTGTTTCAGAACCTCCGGACCTCCAGCCATCGCCAAACCAGCCGAAGAACATAGCCATCTGGAGACGGCGTGGAAAAGGTGGAGTTCGTGAAAGCTACCGAGAAGATAGACGGAGGAAACCGAGGAAGCCAAAGAGGAGGAAACAAGCCAAGCCGGAAGCAGTTTATGTTGGAATCGAAAAGATTCCAAGTCCTTTCCTTTCTGCTAAATTTGTTGCAGCGTAAAAACAATCCGGGGAGGCGCCACATAAGCGCAAGCAAGGGCATTAATTATCCATCCATCTCCGGCAGAGCGAGAAGCGTACCCCTGCTTCTAACGGGATCCGCTGACGGACCGATACTGGCGTATCGGCAACCAGAGCGCCGCGAGAACCCGATCAGCCGTAGCCAGGGCGCACGGAGGGGGTACAGCGAGCACCGAGGTATCGACCATCGATCGAGCGTCGAGCGGCAGGAGAGGGGCTACCCCTATCGCCGTTGCAAGCACCAGCGCGCCAGCTTCGTAGCCCCGCGGGGTGAAGAGGAACGTCGCATCAAGAAAGACAACGCCCGTCCCACCCCACGTCCCCCACAGTTTAAAGAGCGAAGCGACAGGTGTATGTAGGGGAAACGATAGAACCCAGATTAGATACAAACGGCGGCGAAATAAAAACGATTTTACCCATTTTCTCGTGTTAATAATTTTCTTGCGTACTCTTGGCCCGAATTAATTATTGTAGCGAAATATCTACCGTTACACTAGATTTTATATATTTTTTTTATAGGGTTCCGTAGAAATCTAGGAACCCTTATGGTTTCGGCAAGTCCGTCCGTCCGTCCGTCAGTATGTCACAGCCCTCCTATTCTCTCAGTTATGGACCGATTAAGATGAAATTTGGTACACAGGCGTAGATTGGTGACCTAAAAACAGAAATGACAACATAAAAAAAAATTGACCTCCCTCCCGCAGATTAAACAAATAATGTCCTGAGACCTTTCCATTTTAACCCTTCACTCATGAGATATTTGCTTTCGAAGTCGTTCTCAGAGTGTCCCCGCCCCCCTCTAACTTTTGAACTATCGATGCAAAAAATCTGAAAAAATTCCAAAATGTAGCTTTTAATCAAAATTATAACGAACACTGTAGCAAAAATAGTTTACAAAAAATATAAAATAACTCTTTTTGCGATACGAGCTAATTTGTCAGGGTAAAATAACCCCTTAAAAATTCTTCGAAGCTATAGGTAAAGATACGCAATCTTTAGCCATAGCATCAAAGAAATTTCAACGTTGAAAAATAAATAAATGATGGTAGCGATCCAGATTTTTTTGAAATACATTAAATCATACGTAAAAAAAATAATAGAAAAAATAACGGGCCCGCTGCGAGTTGAGCTGGGAGCGAGCGTGTCGACGGGCATCGCGCATGCGCGGTGAGTAGTACGGAACCCTATCATCTGCCTGCCCAACACGCTACTTGACTACTGTTTTAATATGGAACCGTTATCATATAATAAAATTTAGAAATAAACGCGAATTTTTTCAAAGTTTCAAAGAAATGAGAGAAATATTAGGAAGAACGAGCTCCATTTTATTTTTATGAAAAAAAATCCGCAATTCCGATGAGGTATTTGGGAAAATTTTTTTATCAAATTGAAAATGAGTACAATAGCAGTTACCTTTGAAAAAAACAAAGGGGTTGGGGGAGGTAAAGAAGGGGTTAAAAAACTGAAAAAATCAATGGTGTCCGAAAATCCGAAAGATACAAAAAAAAATCATCGACTCTATCGGGGGATAGAAGGATTTCAATCAGGCGTTACGGGGCGATTCGCCCGATATAACAGTGTAATAAGATATTCACGTTGTAGGTAGTTCCATTAACTTCGATGCCGTAGTTTCCGTACTGGTCTATAATGCATTCTTTTCGTCGGGAGTATTCGGCGTACGTGGATGGTTTCCACCAATTAACCTGGTCCCCATTCTTGTCGAATGATCGTCCCTGGTCGTCGAACCCGTGAATTATTTCGTGACCGATAATGGAACCAATTGCACCATAATTCATATATTTCGGCCGGTCATGCCGGAAAAATGCACCCTGAAGAATACCAGCGGGAAATTCTGCAGAAAAGAATGACAGCCACGTAGATATCATCAGAGTCCAGACAATGTCAAGATTAAAAAGTGAAACGTACCAATAGCGTTATCAATTAACTTATAATACGCGTTCACGGTAGCTGCACCTCCACGATTAGACCATTCGTTTTTGTTTACTGGTTTTCGCAATTTATTGAACGAGTTCTCTTTATTAAATCGGGTTATATTCAATATATTTCCGAAAAAATGATCATCGGACAATTTGAATTTCTTATGTAACGGTTCGATTTGGCGATCGTCCAATAATTCTTCGGGATAGGCGATGTAACTCATCATGGCATTTGCTTTTTCAAGAGCCCACTGTCGTGTCTTTTCGTCCATCCACTTAACCTTAAGTACACGAAGGAGATAATTTGACTATAAAAGTAAGCTGCAGTACAGATATCTCCGTATGGGGATGGTTTTATTGTTAGTCTGCCTCGACACAGGGAGGGAGGAAGGGAGGGAGGGAGAGGAAGAAGGAGAGGGAGAGGGAGAGCGAGAGCAAGAGCGAAAGACAGAGAGAGAGAGGGAGAGACTGACTCTCATCTGTCAAACTTGCGGAGTCAAACTGTGCCGAGTCAAACCGTTGCGACGCAGACTGAAACTCTGCCCTCCGTATGGATTTCAAAATGTTTTTTACCTGCCGCAAAGTCTCAACGAATTGTTTTCTGATATCCGCGACCATTTCGACGACATCTCGCTTCGCTTGTCCATCAAAGTATTCCTTTACGTACATAGCACCTACGTTGAGCGGAAAGACCGCACAAACGATGACTAAGCAGGTTTTCCACCTCGGTTCAAGTTCAGTCGTGCCATACAGGGCTTGCCAGAACTCACTCCGTAGTCTCCGTACTTCATAGTTCAAATAACTAATCATCTTCTGCGTAGCCAGCCACATTGCGTGATTAGCCTGGACTCTCTTTGGCGTGCTGGACATGAGTTGCACCAAGCCAGAGATGTATGTCGGAACGACTAAGACAATATCGTCATCTTCGATGCTGATGCTTCGTGGCATTACGTTGGTTAAGTATTCTTTCAACGGCACACTAGCCCATTTTTTCGTTATCTCCGTCAGTGTCATTCGATCGTATTTGTTTGGTAATGAGATCTGAGCAGTCGTCAAAAAAGTTTGTTAATCGGGAAAAAATGTAACATAATAATAAAATGAAAAAAATAAACGATAACATTGCTTATCCGTATGTATTGCTGGACACTGGTTTCATGATCATTGTTGCTTTTGAAATATCGCTGTCAGGCTTTTCCTGAAAAGCTCGGTACGATCCACCACGCGTAAATTATGATGAAACGATACATCGCCGTTGGTAAGTAGACTCATCATGAATTACGTGCAAATTAGCAAATATTCTGCCATGCTTCAACTCAACTGCCAAGCGTAAACAACTCAACGGAATCCGATGAAATTTGGTGGATCTACATAGAATTGGTCAAGGACAAGCTTCGACCTCATGTTTTTCTCGAAGTCGCGAAAAACTGTTGAGGATCTCTCTACAAAACAAAATCTCAATCTAAATTTTTTTTCGGGAAAAACATGAGATATAGGTTTGTCCTCGATCGATTCTACATAGATCCATCGAATTCCATTGACTTCCGTTTAGTCGTTTAGGCGTGAAGAACTGAAGAATATTTGCTAATTGACAAGTCATTCTTGCTAACAAGGGGAAGGCTTCACCTGGGACATGCCAATTTTAAGGAAACTAGCATGAATCGATAGTACATTGAAAATTATTAGACACCTGTTCCGGCTTCTTTGTAGGTGGGACCTAGTTTAATTATTATAAATTTTGTAAAATCACGGTCGCTGCGGATCATGAATGGCAGCCAGTCGCGCGCAGTATCTTGGACCGAGCGCCAATAGCGCAGTGCCAGTCTGGCGATCACGCTGTCGCTCGTTTGAATCCTTTCGTCGCCGATTTTTTTTTTTTAATTCATTTTTGTAATTCGCTTTATTGCAAATATGTAAATCAATCGTTTTATGGCGCTCCCCCGGAGATTACATTTTTTTTTTCACCAACAAATCAAAAACATTATCAAAAAACTGCAAAATGCATGGAATTTATTAAAAGAAAACCGAGAAATCAACAGTCGCGAGGATGCCATAAAAGTTCATTCGATTATGCACCACGAATTAAATGCCTTTATACTCAATGATATGGTGAAATACGCTTGGTATGCTTCGAAATTATTGCCAGACAAAATTTCCTTCGCCAATGTGAATCAAACTTGCTTTCCGCTAACCCTAACCCGAGAAAACTGCGATTGCAACGGGGTTGCATTGATAAAACGCGCTCGTCGTACAAAAACGTTGTGCTTAAAATATTTCTACGATGACTATCACACGAGAATGTAAATAAGAATAAATCACGATTATATCAAAAAAATAATCCAAAAAGTGTCTGCATGATTTTTATGTCTTATTAATCCGACTATTTAAAAAAAAAAATTAAATCTCTGCGAAAGCGTCATGAAACGATTATTTTACATGTTTGCAATGGAGAGAATTACAAAAATAAATTGAGAAAAAAAAATCGGCCACCAAAGGATTCGAACTAGCGACACCGTGATCGCTAGACTGAGACTTTGCCACTACGCTATTGGCGCTCGGTTAAGGCCAGGAATCCGTTTAGAATTTTCAAAAAATCGATTTTCGTTTTATTACATTTTTCGAAAGTATAATACTCAAAAAATATACCGACCAAAGGAATATTGAATATAAGCGGAGTTATCGCATATAGTATAGAGCAGAGGGACAGCATGGGTCAGGTAGCGAGTCGGGGGCTCGGACCGTTAGAGGCGGAGCAACCTTTGCTTTACAATACTACCTTATTTACCCTTCGTATGGCATTTATAGAGGTGTTAGCGATTTAATAAAACTTTCAAGGCCATGCTAGAACTAAATCCTTATGGTGACGAGTTGACTGTTATAAAAAGTGAATGCATTGGCCACGTAAAGAAGAGAATGGACACCAGACTCCGAAACGTGAGAAAAGAAAAAAAAACTTTCCGGAAAACGCAAGTGAACGGATAAAGTTTCGAAAAATCTCGCAAAATATTATGGTTTGAGCATTCAAAAAAATGTAAATAGTGTTAAAAATATGAAAAAAGACATTATGGCTACTTTTTTTCATGTTTTTTTGACACAGGATGAGCCGAATCACGAATACGGCCCAGCTGGACCCGAAAGCTGGTGCAAATGGCAGAAAGCAATCGCCTTAAACAAAAATCCAAAATCTGAAGATCTTTCACCGTTACTTGACGAAAATATCAAACAGCATCTTCTGCCGATTTATCAAGATTTATCGAGAGATGATTTGCTAGAAAGGTGCTTAGGAGGCCATACCCAAAATGCAAATGAAAGCTTCAACTCGACGATCTGGCGATTGGCTCCAAAACACCTGCATTCTGGCTTAAAAATTGTCGAAATTTCGGCCTACATTGCTGCTGGTATATTCAATGATGGCTTTTTTTCTATCTTGAGGATTATGAATGCGTTGTACATAGTCGTTAGCACCAACTGCAGAGTTTTCGCCGAAACCTCTGATGAGGCGCGAATTGTAAGGCAAAGCAGGCTGAGTCTTTCTGAGACGAAAGAAGCTCGTACAGACCGGAAACAAGAGCTGACGGGAGAAAATCAGTTTTTCAAGAAAGTCGAAGGTCTGCTGTACGCGCCTGGAATCGCTGATTAACCGGTAAGTCACTACAACTAATAGTTTTCACATGTTGAAATTTAAACGCGATTATCTCGAAACTACGTTTTGAAAAACTGCTCGTGTTGTACTTCAAAAAGCTATCGACCGATTTCGATGAAATTTTGGAAGGTCATTCTCAGTAATATTATCGGAAGGATATATCTAAAATTTGAAAGGTAGCGTGTAAATAAATAATTTTTTTGGGGCCAAATATATCGAAAAAATGGTCGAAAAATCGAACTTTAGAGTGAAAAGGCTGGGAGCCTTCAAATTTTTAATTTTGCACTTTTTCATAAATTTTTACGTATATTCTTCCCCTTAATACGTCAGTAAGCGAATGACACTTGTTAAATCTTTTTCAGATCAACAGCAGAAAAGTGACAACTGCAGCAGTTTTCGATGTCGCGAAAAACAGGCGCCCGAAGACCCTCAACCGTTTGAGTCCCAGGGGATATTAAAAAAACACTGTCGAAGAATCCCGAACAGCGCGATTGCGCTTACCGTAAACGACGCTGGGTTTTCTCGACATAAAATCTGAACAGCGCGATCGCGCTGTTTGGGGCTCAAACGTTTAACAACGCCGCCATTTTGTTGGTCATCCCAAAAAAAAATTTTTTCTTCTTAACTTGGATGTTATGATAAACTTATGTCAAAATTTGGAAATGATTCGATCATTTTATCCCTCTGAAAAACCTTTCCGAAAAATACCTGTTTTCCACGCTCCTAAAGGGATTTCTGGCCTTAAAGGTAATGCGCGCCACTGGTTGCCGTTCATCAACCGCGGCGACCGTGATTTTGAAATATTCATAATAATTGAACTAGGGCCCACCTACAAAAAAGCTGGAACACGTGTCTAATAATGTTCAATGTACCATCGATTGATGCTAGTTTCATTGGAATTTGCATGCCCCAGGTGGGGCCGTCCCCTTGTAAATCTACTTACCGACGGCGATGTCGGGCGTGATAACACTCCAGGATCAAGTATTAGGTCAGTCCGTGAGTTCAAATGTAAACACATACATATCTAGTACATACATTGGCGAGTTTGATCGCAAACAGCAACGATTCCATTAGATCTGTTTCAGCCAGATGCTTATCAGCACCCAGAATAACAGCAACATCTACCATGTATCTGTAGTAGGCCTGGACCACCTGATCGTCGAAGCCCTTCTCGATGTATTCCCGGTTCAAGCCAAGCGCGGGTGGACTGAGCTGTGATGAAATGAGAGCAACACGGAATTACATGTTTACCTGCACACAAAAAACGTGCCGACCGAACATCCGTAATTCAAGAGAAATGTATACCTTGATAACGCGTCTCGTGCTGTTGTAAGGATCATGTCTGATCCCAACGTTAATGAAAGGATGAACATAATAACCGGCGTCGCGAAATTTAGCTATCATCGTTCTCCAGTCAAAAGCATCTTCGTCCCATTGGGCGCCATCGAGTACCGGCCATCCACCGAGTTTTTTCAGTAAGTTATGAAGGGGTTCCGAACCTAGTTCTTCCATTGCAGCTGTGGAACGATAAGAATTCATAAACAGATTTCTCGCTACAACCTTGACGATCAGTGAAATCGTGTTGGCCGTAACGTCCTATACATTGTCGAAGCCTGCGAATAGGCGACCGGACTCTGCTGCAAGAAAAAGAGAATACATCCCTTGGACGAAGAATGGAATGGCCTATGGTTTCCTACTACTGGTATCATAGATAAGAGCAAGACTCGTTTCGGAAAATAGAAAAGTGGGAGACGGTCGTTTTCCGACCAATTAATAAGAAAAACGAAACTCTCCAACCCGGCTTAATATTTTGCGTGGGCCGGAAACAATATTAAAGGACCACATACGCGTCTTGATGTCAGTAAGAATACACCTTTTAAATTCCGATAGTAACGCGTACCCTCGCGGCTCTCATTCCAAATTACGGGAGTAACGCGCAATCTCATTTTTATTAATTAATTAATATATCATTGAGTATAATGATAACGCGTACCCACGCGGACCTTCATTACACACTAACCCATACATATATTTTTTCTGTATCAAACCGTCAGCTCGTTGCCCTGACCGATTAGCATTTGATAAGGTCAAAAATAGGGCAAATCCGAATGTTACTTGAGGCGTAATACAGCTTACGATGCGGCGGAATTTGAACTATTTTCATTGCTTTTCGACCATGATCCTAGGTTCCCTGGGAGAAAGTGTCTTGGAAGGAAAGTCACCCTGCCGGTGTCCATCAGTCCGTCCTTACCGACCGAGTTTCCAATAGATTATATGAAAAGACGACGTCTTTTGCACGACTGTAAGAGCTCTGGTTCGAACGATATCTTATATCTACTTCAGTAAAACCTCGTTCATCCGAGGTAATGTGGGAAAAAGGTACCTCGGATAAGCGAAAACTTGGATAACACGGAAAAAAAAAAAATTCGCAAATATTAATTGATTTTTATGCATTCAAAATGATAAAATGAAATTTAATCACAAAAATATATAAAAGTGAAAATCTAACGAACCTAGATTAATCTTTGGCTTACAAAGTATTGTTAATACATAACGTGTAACTTGTCAATTACGTGGCTTAAGAAAGTCCATCATAGAGCACTGTTTCAACCTGCTGTGTATAAGAAACAAAGTCGCAATCGTAAATACTACGGGTGTACAGCAGAAGCATAGCGGCTTTATCCGTTTTATCCGAGTTTTTCCGTATTATCCGAGCATACACCTCAATAAATGCGGAGTGCTCGGATCAGTCCGTTGTCTCAGATAACGCGGAGGCTCGGTTGATCGAGGGCCGGAGAAACGAGGTTTTACTGTACAGGCTTTCCACACCCTACTATGAAACAGCATATTAATATCACGTACAAGCAACGACAACCCATCAGACGTTACTTTAATTATCACTCTGCGAATTTCCGTTTGAATTCATTTAACGTAATTTCTTAGAATTTTATAAAAAAAAAACATGATATTATAGGGCAGCGTAGTCCAACCCCGGAGCACTGAGCAAAAACCTGTCAACTCGTCAATCCCCTCTCTTACCCACCGTAAGGCAAGCGCGCGGTAGGCGCGTCGCACTGGTAGGGGATCGGCTCCGCTCGGCTGCATGGCGACCGCAGCCGAACGGGCTCGTAGGCCTATTCGAGCGTGACGCGGGCGCAGATCCCCATTCTTTATCATATCACGATTCGCCGTACCGAACGGGTCTCTCAGTCGCTTACGAAAAATCCAATTCATTGAACTGGAAATTAAGCTTTGATGATATCCTGTCCTTCAACGCTTAATGATTGATGCTAATGCTTTCTTTCCAATAATTTGTTACAAATCATGAAAATGCCGAAGGTCAGTACACACGTTAATTCTTCCAAGTTCGACTCCGGATGGGAGCTAAAATATTTATTCATTTTAAATACCGAAAATTGTTCAGAATGCGCCATTTGTGGCCACGTGATGACCAGCATCAGAAAATTCAATATTTCTCGGCATTATGAAAAATATCACAAAGAAAAATATGAAAATCATTCGCAAGAGGAAAAATTGAAGTTAATTAAAAATTATCAGATTAAAAACAATAGACCTTCTACTTCTGGATGTTCTTCTCTCACACCTCCCGAATGTTCCTCCGTGAAACCTGAAAATCCTTGTGAGTCTGCTGACAAAATTGGTGCTCGTCAATGTCTCTCAGCTTCTTATAGGGTCTCTTTAGAAATAGCCAAGCAAAAAAAATCTTTCACTGAGGGTGAATTTGCGAAAACTTGTTCGATATTATTTGCAGAATCATTTAACGAACCTGGAATAGCACGAAAGTTTGCAGCTGTTCCCCTTTCACGACAAACGGTTTCCAGACGGATAGGGAAGATGGAACATTTCTCAAATGTTCCCAAGCGGTTAACTTGGAATTCGAGAGCTTTAAAGATGTCTTCTCCTTTTGTTGTTCCACGCATATGATACATACACAACAATTCTTCATGTGCCTCGAAATTGCGGTCAACCATCCGAATGCAAATCTGTAACTGACTCACATCAGAAACATCATTGCTTTCGTCCAAACAGAGGGAGAAATATCGACAATTTCTAAATAAAATCTTCAAACTTTTTCTTCCTGCGAATGATTTTCATATTTTTCGTTGTGATATTTTTCATAATGCCGAGAAATATTGAATTTTCTGATGTTGGTCATTACTTGTCCACAAATGGCGCATCCTGAAAAATGTTCGTTGTTCAAAATAAATAAATATTTCAGCTCCCATTCGGAATTGAATTTGGGAGAATCAACGTGTGTACTGATTTTCGGCATTTCTAATGATTCGTAACAAATTATTAGAAAACGGAGCATTACCATTAAACATTAAACGTTGAAGGATGGGAATAACATCAGAAATTAATTTTCAATTCAATGAATTAAATCTTTCTTCAGCGACTGAGAGATCCGTTCGGTACGGCGAATCGTGATATAATGAAGAATGGGGATCTGCGCACCCGTCAAGCGGAGCTGACCTCCGAACACTGCGACGCGTGGTAGTTTAAGAAATAAAATTATCGAGAAAGGCGAGGGAATTCACGTTAATCAAGCACCCCGCAAAACTAATAAATAAATTGTGAACTTGCGTTCAAATCCTACGCGCCATAAGCGTGCGCTCACCGTAGTCGCCTGTGCTGGCCCGCGCGCATGGAGGCGGAGTCGAGCGGCAACGACGCAACGAGGAGAGGAGAAGTGGACGGAGAAAGGGAAGAAAAGCAAGTTAGGAGACGCGCGGCGAATCGTGGTTGGGCATCCCTGTTATAGGGAGTGTGCAGCTTTGCAAGTGGCGCCGTCCTGGTGGCTGTCAGTGGCAGCCACTCGACTCGACTTTTCAAAGAAATTTGCCACCATTCGCGTTATTCATTTATTGTTACGAAGAAGATCGAGCATTATTTCACATGCAACTGCGAACTAGTTGATATAAGTTGATAGGCGACACATTTCCAGCTGGCGCTACGCGCGGCGCTTTCGTCGTTGGCCCGTAAGCCCCGCCCCGCTGCACAGTCCCTACAGCGTAGTTTATCGATGCCAGAAAAAAAGGAGATAACGTTTGAATAGAAAATAGGTTTCTGTGCTTCAACAACCGTTTCAAATGCAGGTTGTTCATGAATGTAATGAAAATACAAAAGTCGCATAGCTCTGCTTGGGAAGCCGATTTGGCGACCCGGAAAAACTCGGTCGGTAAGGATGGACCGAAGGAGACTTTCTGTCCGGAAGACTTTATGACGGGGGGACTTGGACCATACCACTCTTCATTTTTGATAGGCCCTCTTTCACGTTAAAAATGATAAATCGAAACGCATAAAAACCTACACTTCCGTGCGTCCGTTATATTCATCTTTAACCACAAAAACAAATTACTCACTCTCGTTCATACACGATTTGTACAGATCCCTCACAAGTTTGAAATGTTTAGGTTCTTCCGGTCTACTTTCGCTCTCGAAGCTCGCCTTAAGCTGTTCGTAAAGCTTATCTCCGATAATCGTATTGACGTTCACGATAGCTTTGTCAGCAGGAATGATGGTTGAATTTATAAATCCTCCGCACGCAAATTTGTAGAAATCGTCGCAAGGATCTACACTGGAATCCATATTTTTTTTTACCGATGTTGCTGAAAAAATAAAATTTCTCATAGAGATCCGCAATTTCACGCGTCGAAGAGTCTTCTTTGACATACCGGTCTCTATGCATCCGGGTGAGAGACATACGCCTTGGTCCACAGCATGCGTGGCAACCGCCTGTACACTGTTCGCCGGTAGTCGACCTCCCACCGATTTCGCTGTGGATAGTAACAACTGTGTTTTATCGAATACTCCCTGGTTGAAATGAGCAGTCGCTAAACGAGCAGGTGCAATAGAGATGGTTACGTAAAAAAGAATGTCAAGCATTTACGCGTTAGCTTGATTAGTGGGGTTCGATTTGACCCAGGCCAAAATTTCTGAGTTTCCGCAGTTCATTTGCTTAATGTTATTTTTATGACAAATGATTCCGGAAACTTTATATTCTTAAATCTCATCGTAAAGTATGAGCCCCGAGCTCCATGCGTGAATTTTTCCAGACTTTCGGATGACATTTTCTATTTTTTCAGACATTGGGTCGATTCGACCTCACGATACACTTTTAGGGTGTGAAAAAGAACGGATCGAGATAATGAACATGGAATTCAGTGAATTTGTATGAGCGGTCTATTGTTGGATGCCACGTGGTCGATTACGAACCATTGACTCTACAGGCTGGCAGTACTGGGGGGGAATAGTACCGGCGCACAGTGGGGCAAAAAAAGTGTTTTTGGACAAATCAACATTCAGCCCAAACCGCTTATTCGATTTGCATTTTTTTTTAAATTAAGGTGTATGAAATTGCGCATTGACTCACGGTCCGATCGCGTTTCTAACTGTGTTGATAAGTTTTTTAAATGATAAACAAAATGAAAATTTTTTTATTTTTCACTCTTCAAGGCTGCCATTTTTTAAGAAAATGTATTGCCTGACCCAAAATGATCAGAATCGATGCACAAACTCATCACAAATGTTGCCCGGTAGCGCTGACTGCATTAACATTTTTTTTGGGATTGTTATAAACAAATTAGTGAACAAAAATCATATCTTCTCTATTCGCGTTAATAAAATACTTCGAACACATATTTTCCGAAAGAGATGGGTGAAGAAGGATGTTTTTTCGAAATTTGAAGGAATTGAACATGAATTATCAATAGTTTATAACAATTAAATCAACAAATTTCTAATCCGGCCATTTTCCAATAGAAATATTCCGTTTTTTCAGCCGAATCACGTGCTAGTATCTTCACCAAGCTCCTCCTGATTGATAAAGTATTATTAGAAAACAATTAAATTTTGTTTAAACAAATTTCATAAACAAATGGATCATTCGACTATTCTTCTGAAGATAAGTTTCGTTTTTCCTTCTTAATCAGTTGTGAATCGTTTACTTATGATCCTATATTATAGATATTGTTATTTTCAATAACAATCACTAATTATTTAAACAGACTGAATAAACAAATGCATATTTCCGTCATTTTTCGGCAGATAAATTTCATTTCTTCAGTTTTTGAAGTCGTTGATTACTTACTACTCATGAACAAGGAGGAGTGCTTGGGCTCCTGGCAGAAAGGGTCTTTCGACTTTTGGGAAATCAGTTCTCAAACTTCGCAAGCAGAACCTAATAAGAAACTAATAAGAATCAGCAGAAACTAATAAGAAATGTAGGATGTCCTCATTGATAGAAATCGGAGATGTCTTCCTGGTGTTGTTCTCTCTGCACCTCTTAAAATCTTTGTTTCTCGCTTCTTGAGCTTCTTACGATAAGTGACCAATTGGTACAACAAAAGAGTCAATTATTTTTGCACCGTGGATCAAAACCTCGTCCATAGATGCAGGCATGAAATACCAGCTGTATTTTGCTACACAAAGCTCCGCAGTCTCAGTGGCAAACTCCTGGAAGTGTCCAGTATGGATGGCTTTGCCGCATGCTAGGACTTGTAATATGATGTACAAGTTTTTCAATAATTTCCCTTCAATGCCAGTGATCTCACTCACCTTCTTATGATTTTCGAAAAACTTTCGAGCCGTGTTCCCATCATTTGTGGAACCAGTACCTTGTTTAACCATGTCTACGATTAAGCCAAGGTGTTTGCGAATTTCATTCTGAATATGTCTTTTTTTTCCTCAGCGAATTGTGTGCTCTTTCGTTTTACATGCCCACTGCTTGAAGGTTAATCGGTAAGAGATGTGGAGAGCTGGTTTCCATAAATCGAATCCATGCATGTAATGTTTGCAACCCATACTGAAATGCATCCACATTTTCTTCCTTAGCTTGAACGAGTTTCAAGTGGTTCATTTCTGAAGGCTTTGCTCCACAATCAGTGCAATTAGAGCAAGAAGACGTTTGAGTGATGACTTGGCACACTTTTCCATCAATCATGGTGCAAATACGTTCATATTCGACGGAATAAGTGATTTCATTCTCCATGATTTCCCCAGACTTCAGTCCCTTGATTTGCTTCTTAATATTCTCAATCTCAGTTAAAATGTTGTCCTTCGTCTCCTGTTCATAATGGAATAAAATAGGAAGACACGAGTTTGGAGAAAATGGTCGTAGATTCTTCCAGACTGTTGTTAATTCATCTACTGTTGTAATGGAAACCATCGACATCAAAAACATACTTGACGTTAAATTTGTTGGACTTTTTGATTTGTGTTGGTATGTATCTACTCCAGATGTGCCATCGCAACCGTACTTTACTCCCATTTTCAATCTTTTCGTCTCCTGAGGTGGTTCAATGTCTTCAATCTTCAATACTCGGTTAGCGGTGTGATCGAGTAGTTGTTGAAGTTTTACTGTAGCACCTCTATCGCAGACTTCTATCGCCGACTTGAGTAGATAGCATTGTTCTTTAGCATTCGTGATGGCTTTGTGAGGTGGAAGGATGTCGGAATTCTTCTCCTTGAAAAGTTTTCTAAGGAGTTCATATTTCCTTTTTGTTAAGTTTAAATCAATGAAAAGCGCGAGTGCTTCATCATCAGAGAACGGTATCAATTTTTCTTCTCGTGGTGATGGCATTTCTACGCCTGATGGATCTGATATCATGCTACTTGGCATGTTCAGAACACCTTTTCTGAATATTTCGTTCGCGGTCTTTGGTCGAAAGTTTGCATGCATTGCAGTACATCAACATCATCTTTCGTCACGTTTTGCTTCAACAATTCAACACTTCTGATCTTCGCTTTTTCCGAACATTCTCCAATGCTCTTCGTTTTTCAGGGACGAGAAGTAGGTGTGCTTGAGGAATTGAAAATGTAACTTGCAACCACTGTTTTTGTGGACAAAGGCATTCTCCTTAAAACCAGAAGATCTCCATCTTTTACGGAAAGGTGGTAAGAAATATTTTACGATTTTGTCTCAAACTAAAGTCGGAGAAAGGTCATACTTGTCCTTCAAATGATTGACTAACACCTCTTCAGTTTTGGAACTCGAACCTAACAAAACATCGACTAGCTCTCTATTTTTTATTTCGACAGATTCCATGATTGTCCTATATATAGAATGAAATATGCATGAATAACAAATTCACCAAAAAATCATTTGGGAATGGTGGACACTGAATGCTGGTGACAAATCACTGAGCTTCATGAGAGTGCAAAAGTGCTAATAGCAACGCAGAAAAAACAAATGATGATCTGAAAACAAAAGAATCACGAACAACGGATACAGCAACGAATATGGATTTACACCAAGAATCACTTAGGAATGGTGAACACCAAAATAACCACTATTGACAGAACTGTGGTTTATTCTGCAAGATGAACCGAACAGATATGCTCGATACTGGTCAAATAATGTATATTTCTTCGAATTTGTTTTAATAATGAATTACTGTTTTGAGAAAGCGCTATATCTATGGTGAATGACTGTGAGTAGAAAATTTAGACTTAATTGTGCGAAAAAAATCGAAACGTACATATTGAAAAATGGTCATACAATGTATTTATTCATTGAATTTGTTTAAATAATGTACAATTATTATTGCAAAGCACAATGTGCATGGCAGACGACCATTGGATAGAGATTCATTGTTGTTCGGCTGAAGGGACGAAATTTATCTACCGAAAAATGACGAAAATATGCATTTGTTTATTAAACCTCTTTAAATAATTAGTGATTGTTATTGAAAATAACAATATCTATAATATAGGATCATAAGTAAACGATTCACAACTGATTAAGAAGGAAAAACAAAACTTATCTTCAGAAGAATAGTTGAATGATCCATTTGTTTATGAAATTTGTTTAAACAAAGTATATTTGTTTCCTAATAATACATTATCAATCAGGAGGAGCTTTGTGGAGATACTAGCACGTGATTCGGCTAAAAAAACGGAATATTTCTATTGGAAAATGGCCGGATTATAAATTTGTTGATCAAATTGTTATAAACTATTGATAATTCATGTTCAATTCCTTCAAATTCCGAATAAACATCCTTCTACCCCTATCCCCTTCGGAAAATATGTGTTCGAAGTATTTTATTAACGCGAATAGAGAAGATATGATTTTTGTTTACTAATTTGTTTATAACAATTCCAAAATAAATTTTAATGCAGTCAGCGCTACCGGGTAACTTTTGTGATGAGTTTGTGCATCGATTCTGATCATTTTTAGTCGGGCAATAAATTTTCGAAAAAAATGGCAGCCTTGAAAAGTGAAAAAAAAAATTCCATTTTGTTTATCATTTAAAAAAAAATTATCAACAAAGTTAGAAACGAGATCGGACCGTGAGTCGACGTCGATCGACGATCGCCAATCGACGTGATGCGCAATTTCATACACTTTTATTTAAAAAAAAAATGCAAATCGGATGAGCGGTTTGGGCTGAAAGTTGATTTGTCCAAGGACACTTTTTTGCCCCACTGTGCGGCGGGCATATGGCGTTCTAGAAATTGTATAGAAACGAGTGCGAGCCTCGGTATGCTCTTATCACGGTACGTGATGAACATCGGAAGATGTTTCATAGTTTTTAACTCCCGGCTGAAAACGGGAGTTATGTGTTTCGTCGTGAGCAACGTGAATTGGCGTTTTGTTGGAAATGCTTTACCGGCCAAACGGCTGATTTTCTTCTTACAAATTGATGTACATCGGTGTCGGAAGTCACAGAGAGGGTTTAACTTCCATAATATTTGTGATCAGATCTCAACTCGCGGAGATATTAAATGTAGAAATTTGAACGTTTTCGAACGTTTTTCTCAAATCGCAATTTTGATGGGTTCGACTGCATGAATCGCAGACTTCACGGCATCATCTGCTGTGACAGCGCGTGTGAAAGTGTAGTGGAACGTATCCGTGTGCTTTGCATGAAGGCTCTGGACGATATCGCTGAGTGCGAGAGAGACAGCGCGATTGGTCGATCGTTTTAACCTCGAAACAGAACTTTCAACGGAAATTTTTTTTTTTTTCTCGAGTGATTCAGAGTGAAAATTTTTTATCAATTGATTTCACGGATAAACGATATTTTTTTGAAGAGTGCATTTTCCATTTAACGTTTAATAATTAGTTAGTTAGCAGGATTGATCTACTGACGATTTTATCAAGCACGTCGAATTAATAATTCTGGATACTTGTATTCGCGCGTGAAATTGAGATGTATGTGAATGTGGAGGTTAGGTCGGATGACGTGGTTATGCCCGGTGATATTGTTTTATTTATGGCCATCAACTGATTTCACGTACGAACAATATTGTTTAATGAGTTCATTCTTTTTTATTCAACGTATGATAATGTTATCAGGATTGTGAAAAACGTGAATATTGATGTTCAGCTGGACGATGTGGTTATGCCCACATCCCAGTGGTATTGTGGTATATCCCCAGTGATATTGTTTACCTCGGTGGAATTGGCAATTCGAAAGAAAAAAATGTTTATCGGATTCAATTTTTTACTTTATCTTCCAACCGACAAAACTTTAGACACAGCGATTTGTCAGAATGCACAATATTGCATATATATAATATATATGGGGTATTCCTGGGAATTTCGGCAACTTCGGACAGTTGGGTCAAAATTTTTGCCCCCCAATTTTTTCCATTAATATGTGTTGAAAATAAAGAGACACGTATTTCGGCGTTTTTTATTTTGAGCCCCCACTTTTGAAATACGGTCAAATGAAGTTTTTGAAGTATTGACCACATTCGATCATTCAAATCGATATATCTCCGCAACGGTTAGTGATAACTCTAAAAACCACGGGTCTCTATTTTTCGTTTTTGAACGCTCTATACAATGAAAACATTTAAGATTATATTGCACACATTCAACAATAAGTTATAAACAATTCAAAATTAAAAATGAAATAAAACAAAAAACGCACTTTTAATTTTTAAAATGTATTTTTTTTTTAAATTCCTTAAACAAAAACGAAAATTTAGCCACCTTGAACTTTTTGGGCCGACGCTTCGTTCGGGAGTTATAAATTTTTTTGTCACAAAAAACCCGTAAATTTACGTATTTTATTAGTAAAAATTTGCATTTAAAAAAAGTACCCTTAATTATTGAAATATATTTTTTTTCAAATTCCTTGGACGAAAAGAAAAATTTTGAGACCCGGCCCGACATGGGCCGACGTTTCGTTCGAAAGTTATAGCTTTTTTTGTCATAAAAAACCGGTAAAGATACGTATTTTATTAGTAAAAAATTACATGAAGGAAAAGTACCCTTAATTATTGAAAGTTATTTTTTTTTAAATTCCTTGAACGAAAACGAAAATTTTGAGACTCGGCCGGACTTGGGCCGACGCTTCGTTCGAAAGTTATAGTTTTTTTTCTTAACACACGGGTAAACATTTACGGGTCTTTTGTGACAAAAAAATCTATAACTCCCGAACGAAGCGTCGGCCCAAAAAGTTTAAGGTGGCTAAATTTTCGTTTTTGTTCAAGGAATTAAAAAAAAAATACATTTTAAAAATTAAAAGTGCGTTTTTTGTTTTATTTCATTTTTAATTTTGAATTGTTCATAACTTATTGTTGAATTTGTACAACACAATCTTAAATGTTTTCATTGTATAGAGCGCTCAAAAACGAAAAATAAAGACCCGTGGTTTTTCGAGTTATCACTAACCGTTGCTGAGATATATCGATTTGAATGATCGAATGTGGTCAATACTTCAAAAACTTCATTTGACCGTATTTCAAAAGTGGGGGCTCAAAATAAAAAACGCCGAAATACGTGTCTCTTTATTTTCAACACATATTAATGGAAAAAATTGAGGGGCAAAAATTTTGACCCAACTGTCCGAAGTTGCCGAAATTCCCAGGAATACCCCATATATAATATTGCATATATTACATATATATATATATATAATATTTGTTTTCATTGTTTTTCCTATATGAGTCAGGTCCTTTTCGAAGCAGCATTCATTCAGTGTTCATCTGCTTAAGACATATTCAAAACCTATAATGACTGGGAAGGACAAGCGGAATGCGCTGACATCTGGTCAAGGCTACGTCGAGCCGCGCTTGAAAACTGTACAATGCGCAGACATTTGGTCTAGGCTACGAAGAGCCGCGCTTAAAATCTCCATAATGCACTGAGATTTGGTCAAGGCTGTATTAAGCCGCCCTCAAGACTCCACGATGGGCTGACAATTTGTCACGGCTACATGGAGCCGCGCTGAACAATCACATGATGCGCTGACATTTCGCTGAGACTGTACTCAACTGCGCCCAAGGACAACCAGCATGTGCCGCAGCTAGTCGATACTTTCAAAGTCTCGTCTCATCAAATTTCTATACAGTGGTCACGTTTTACGATATTGAATCGATAAACAATAGTACATTATGACACTAGTAAGAAAAATTGTTTTGTGACGTGGACGTCTCGTTTGAGCTAAATGATTCCAATCATTGGCGGACGTGGAGAAAATTATATCGAATTATCTTTAAAAAGTATGAAATAAAATAAATTTAAAAAATTTAAAAAAACTCCCGACTGGAGTAAAAATCGAACACAAAAAAAATTAGAACGAAAAAAAAGTAATCTGATAGAAAGCATGAATAAAATTCATGAATCTCAAAAGAATACAACAAATTAATGAATTTAGAATGGAAAAAACAAATTAGTGAAATTAAAAGAATGAAATAAATAAATAAATTCAAAAAGGATGAAATAATTCAAGAAGTCATCTTAGTTTATTCGTAGTTTGAATTATGATCGTTTGTATGAGTTCAATTTTTTGAATCGTGGTAATTTTCTCACTGCCCTCAATTCAGTCGGGAGACGTCATTTATTAACCATAAATATGATATAGGATATAGATGTTTGACAGTGCAAAGAAGACGCCATTAGATAATTGAACATGAAGACGATCTGGATTTAGATGTTCGACGATACGAAAGAAAACGTCTCCCGACTGAATTGAGGGCAGTGAGAAAATTACCACGATTCAAAAAATTGAACTCATACAAACGATCATAATTCAAACTACGAATAAACTGAGATGACTTCTTGAATTATTTCATCCTTTTTGAATTTATTTATTTATTTCATTCTTTTAATTTCACTAATTTGTTTTTTCCATTCTAAATTCATTAATTTGTTGCATTCTTTTTAGATTCATGAATTTTATTCATGCTTTCTATCAGATTACTTTTTTTTCGTTCTAATTTTTTTTGTGATTTTATATCACATGAGTTTAACGGAATGCTTTTTTTACGTGCGCTTTTCGATGCCGCAATCCACGATCTTGAGCCCGATTTCACTGCATCGATGCTAGCGGCGGAACCAACGCGCAGTAGGAGCACACTTACGGCGATGACCATCCACCCACATTCCATAGTTATTTTACGCCTCCAACAGTTGGGATTTCTGCAACGAACAACCGCGTTATCTCTCAACCGAATATTTCACCGCCCGTTATATGCTGTTAGCCCGATTAGTGTATCGTGGGGTCAATTTGACCCAGGACGACATTCCAAAGTTCCCGCATTTTGTCGCAGTTCGATTGTTTATTGTAACTCTCATAATGAATAAATTCCGAAAACTTCATATTTCAAAATTTTATCGTAAAGTAGCAAGCCTCGAGCTTCATTCACGAATTTTTCCATATTTTTATTACGATCTTTTCTATTTTATCAAAACCTTGGGTTAATTCGACCCCACGATACACTTCAGGGGTGCGAAAAAAACAACGCTACACTAATCGGATTAATTTTCATTTTTATTGAACATGGAATGAATGCGCCAACAAAGCACAATTCGCCATTGTCCGATAGTTTAAAAAATGTAATACACATTATTCGGAACGACCCGAATTGCGAAAACACATGACTTTACGTTTCACTGACGATGGACGAGACAAGACAGAGAGAAATTTCGAATCGACATAGAGCGAAAATAAAACAAATGGCCCCCTGGAAAATCCGTCACTCGGGGATATGAAAGTGATTAACATATTCTAATACTTTTCAGAGATACAAGAATACGTATTTTTTGTTTTTTCGAAATTTCCATTTTTCTAAAAGTTATTAACATTTGAATTTTTATGTATTAATTTAGAAGAAAATGTTTTTCTCTCGATCTATTCGATAAAATTAAATAATATTTTCCGGGAATATTTCTAACAAACTGTTCTATTCAGTGACATTTTTTTTCGAAAACGTGATGCAACAATTTACCTAAAATAGAAACAATTTTTTAAAACAAATAGAAAATTCAACGACTTCTCCATCGATTTTCATAATTTTTCTCATAGACATTTATTCTGTGTTCAATTGAGAAGATTTTTCCGTTGGAAAAAGTTTGGAAGTTACATTTTTGAAAAAGTAATGAGGATTTTTCTGTTGAGTCCCGCGTCAAGTGTCGAGGCATTCACAGCGCGCGACGCGCATTGTGCGTGCATATATAAGTAAGGTTCGCATGACAAACAACAATTTAATAAAACCAAACGCATATTTTTATTTTTCAACGCTTACAAATATATTATTTTCTTTATTTTTGTTGATTCTTGTTTTAAATAATGCGCTAATGACAGACTCTTCAGAATCGGGAAAAACTTTGCACGAAATAAGCATGAACAATTATTAAAGACCCGGTACACAATGGCAAGAACATTGAAAAACACTCGACAGTACCATTGCTTCGTTCCAGTCGATATAAGCAAAATTTTGCGCAAAGTTTTTTCGGATTTTGAAGAGTTTGTCATTAGCACATTAGTAAAAACAAGGATCAACAAAAAAACAAAAATAATATTTTTGTAAGTATTGATAAATAAGATATGCGTTTGGTTTTATTAAATTGTTGTTTATAATGCGAACCTTACTTATATATGCACGCACAATGCGCGTCGCGTGCTGTGAATGCCTCGCCACTTGACGCGCGACTCAACAGAAAAATCCTCATTACTTTTTCAAAAATGTGAGTTCCAAACTTTTTCCAACGGAAAAATCTTCTCAATTGAACACAGAATAAATGTCTATGAGAAAAATTATGCAAATCGATGGAGAAAAATGGAAATTTCGAAAAAACAAAAAATACGTATTCTTGTATCTCTGAAAAGTATCAGAATATGTTCATTACTTTCATATCCCCGAGTGACGGATTTTCCAGGAGGCCACTTGTTTTATTTTTGCTCATAATGTACAGTTTTCGATATTAATAAAATTCTGATCAAAAATTCAAATAATACTATTGAAATACTAAGATTTAAAAAAAATTGAATAACATACGATGATATAATTAAGACGATCAAAGCAAAATTCAGTAGAATCATTGTGATAAGTAGAACTCACTTTAAGGCCGTCAGCTTCTTGGTCCCCTTCATTATGTGTTCGACGACTTAACTGTTGAAGTACGCCCACTTCTCAGCCTATTTATACATTCTTCCTCTCCTCAACCAAATCGTCACTTTTCGTTTTATTATCTTGATTCCCGGCATGTTTGCTTTCTGGCAGGTTTACACACCGCCGTTAACTACTTCCAAAGACAAGTGTACTCGTTAAGTGCGATTCATAAAGCGTTTCAGCGTAGTTACGATACTGAAATAATTATAAATCGCTAACCGACCGGTTCTGCTGGTAGGGAGGCCGATTTTTAACTCCCTGCTGGAAACGGGAGTTAGTGGAACCTCGATAACTCGAATATCAAGGGACCGAGGAAATAGTTCGACTTAGGGAGGTTTTCGACTTAGTGAGGTTTCGAGTTATCGACGGCTTTTAAGCAAAGAATTTTGAGTTAAAGTTTGACAAAAAATTGCCAACGTCGTTGGTAAACAGCACAACCGAAACTTCTGATTGCTGAAAGGTTCTGATTGCTTTATCGATCACGTAATAGAAACGAAACATCGACCAGAAAACACTTGAATCCATACGAAGCGTAAACAGCTTCGAGTTACTAGAGGCTCAGAGACTTTCAACTTCGACTTATCAGAGGTTCGACGCTCCAGAAATCACTTCGAGTTAATCTCCGTTTTTTTCCGAGTTGAACGAGGTTTTCTCAAGAGCCAGGTGAAATGCTTCGAGTTTGGGAGGTTTTCGAGTTAGGGAGGTTCGAGTTAGGGAGATTGTACTGTATGTTTTTCGTCGCACCAGAGTCAATTGGCGTATTTTGCTCCTGATAGATAACCGCCCAAACGGATGATTTTTTTCTTACAAATTTTTGTACATTGGTGCCGTAGAAAACAGAGATGGTTT